>JALPCE010000376.1:0-20357 GCA_026538705.1 Aureobasidium sp. GC_Fusr_1 | reverse complement strand
CCGACGCGAAAATCCACTCTGGGACCCATTTCCTCGACCTCGACTCTCGGCAGCGATTGGCCAGACTTTTTCGTGCTGACCATGTATGTGCGCAGACAGATCTTGGGTGCGGGTTGAGCGTCCTCCTCTTCAGGCACGGAAATGTGCACCATGTACTGCAAACCCTCCACATCGACATTATTCGTGTCTTCGCCCTTGAAGAAGTCAAGAAGCAGAGATTTGGCCATGGTGTAAGTGTTTGAAACGGGCGAGTCAAACGCAGTTCCGGAAAACGAAACCAAAGGCTTGAGTCCCACGCGAGCTTTGGCAGACTTGAACTGCGAAATCGTCCGGAAGGTATCCACATCAACATGCAACTCCAACATCTCCAACACCTTGTGGTCGAAAAACCTCACAAACGTGACGGTGTGAGGACGCTTCTTGCTGTGCGAGCCAAACACCATGAGACTGCAATCATTCTTCTCTGCGAAAAACTCCAGCGACGAAGGGTCTTCGAACGGGTGAATGTCGTTTTTCTTCGTGAACTTTTGGGCCAGGGGCCGTTTGAGTGAGTGTAGGTCGCCCATGCAGAGTTGGACGATTTCAGAGCACGACGTGTAGCGCAGAAAGAGGGTCATTTTTGCGTTTTCGTGCAGTTGGGGCGCTTTCTTTTCGAGGGCGCGCTTGCTGCGCGCGTTCTTGGGTTTGCTGTGTTGTTTGTGTCAGCGCGCGGGGTCTCGGTGACCACTTGGGCAGGATATGCGCACATTTGTCTCAACATCGTATTTGGCGGTTTTGTCTGTATGTCGTTGGTGTATAGGAGCAGTTGAAGGGTTTCTGGGCGGAATAAATATTCTAATGCAAGGCAAACTTCTGAAAGTCTCTCGGTCCTCTTTTGCGCTTATCGATAAGCTCGGGCTCTTGGCATCTCTTGCTGTTGTACCGACCCTGCCATCGAGTATTCGGCGATTCATCTTGAGCTCTATCTTCGCGTTACTGGCGAGCAAATGTTTGCAGATACTAGAAAAGATCATGCATCTACATTCTATATGAGCTGCACGTCGATTGGTCGGTGAGGAGACTGGAGATCCGTACGGCTCGCAACCAATTTGACGCCTACTGCTGTTCATCCACTCAACAGATAATTGTTGGTCACAGTGCGCTACGTAATCATGTCGACATAAGTATCTACACCACTGATCTATATACTAGGTTCAGGCATATGCTAGACCTCACCTCTGTATTTGTAATCTCCATACGTCCTCTCCAAAACTCGCAGCTTGCTCAGATACGGATCATCATCCAGATAAGCACCCCTGAGCCATCTCTCACCGCCAGCAAATGCCGTTCTGGCATGCAGAACACGGCGGTTGTCAAATATCACACACTCACCAGGTGCCATCTGCCGGCTGTAGACGTTTTCTTTCGTTTCCGTCAGATTTCTGAAGATTTGCGCTGCTTCATGCCATGCTCGTATGCCCTTTGCGAATGCCACATCACCCAAGGTGTGATTGAAGGGTGCCTGGAATGGAGGTGACCAATTCACTGCCTCCATAGCACTCCACACATTGTTCATCTTTATAGGCACGTCGGTGATGTCGTCGCGTATTTGGAACGTGCGTCGAGCACGGAAGTAATGGTGATTGTCGTTGTCGTAATGGAAGTTGACTGGCGTCTTGCACAGAGCCTCGAATGCGGCCATATCCATGTCGTAGAGTGCTTGCATGGACCGGTAAGCATCGCTGAACAGAGAGACGCCGCCTTGGTCAGATGCACGAAGACAATGAAGAAGCTGCAGCCTTGGAGGTTGCTGCATGTAGAGCAGATCCATGTGGAAGCCAAGATGCACATCAGTGTAAGCAACGTTCTTTGCGTTCGAGACGCTGCGCACATCCCATGTCTCGCCATAGAAGGTGTTCTTGAGAGGCCCAATGCGATTGGCTGTTTGAACGACTGATGACTCTGCCTCGGGGAGATTCTTGACGAACACCAGGCCATATATATGTAGTTGTTTCAGCAGTTGATGGAGCACCTTTTCGTCCGACACGTATTCGTTGTAATCAAAATCGACCATGTGTTCCTCCAGAACAGACCTGTTCCAAGCAAATTTCCCACCAGCATATCTATGGGTCACTGGGTGGTGCACCGAACGTGTGAGGTATGTGTTGGGCAGTCGAGTTACATGGTCTGGACCGAAACCATGGACATCGTGCTTCCAGGTGATGACAGTATCGCTATCAGGCCCGGATCCAGATTCCAAGGATCTGATTCTGACATTGGACGGAATGTCGGCCGAGTCAAAGCGTTTCTGACGCGTCGATGCGTCTACGCACTGGGAACAGGTGCACGCGTCGCGAAGGAAGATGTTATCAAAAATCTTGCCGTTGATGCTAACAGTCTCCAAAGGGTTGAAGTTGGTATCTGCAAGGGGTGTCTCAGTTGGCATCTTGGCAGTCGGCTTAGTTCGGGTGGGAGATTTCCATAGTGCTTCTGAAACCATGGGAGATGGTGTCTTGCGCGGCTTGGATCTTGCTCTTGTTGAAGGCTTCTCGGCTTCTGTGTCCTTCGATCCTAGATTGAGCTCTGCTATAGGGATTGGTGAGGTCTCTAGGGCAGGTACAGTGGAGTCAAGGGTACGCTGTGGTGCTTGTGACTGCTCTGATGCCTCAGTCAATGGCCGTGACTGCTCTAATTGCTCGATTGATGTTTGTGACCTGTGTGTCGCAGCCTGTTCTGGCAATGTGTGATTGCCGCCTTGGTCAGGAGAGGCTTTGTAGACTGGAGGCGGTACGCGACGAGGCTTGTACCCGTCGGTAGCAACCCTTCTCTGTGATCCAGGCAGCGTCTCTTTTGTGGGCTTGAATCGGGGTGGTGAACGAGCATTCTCTCTGCCGGCCGTCTTGGTCCTCGGATTTGAGGATTCTTGGGTTGGCTGAGAAGCAGTACCTGGTTGGTGGAGAGTGCGGAATGCAGTGTGAGGGCCCCGTTGACGGGTCTGCTGTTGGACATCTTGTTGTTCGTACTGCTTTTGGGCAGTTTGTTGGTCATGCTGCTCTCGAGCGGGTTGTTCGGGCTGTGAGGACTCGGGTGTACGAGGAGGATCGTCGCGAGGCTTGTTGAGGTCAGGATACTCTTTTTCCATTAGGTCGAGCATCTCGTCGTAGCTTGCGCGCTTTGCGGCGGATGTCTGCCACCGGCGGGCGAGACATTGTGATACGGGCACATGGCGTGCTCTGCGCAAGGCGGCAGCTGCTGGTCGCACCGCTGCACTCATTGCCTCTTTCTTGAATCGAGCAAGAACCAGAAGCGACGATCTAACAAAACAAGCGATCGTGGAAAGAGCGACTGACTGTGGAGTTTGACCGCGGCTCCCAAGCTTTGTCCGCTGCTTCTTCCTCGGCTCTCCAGACTCAACTCGCTCTTTCCTCCAAACCGGCAGATGCATGTCTGAGAACAAGGTCGAGCAGCTCCGAGATGAGGGCTCTCGCATCCAAGTTGTCGCCGCTGGTGCCATAGCCGGTCTCGTCTCAAGGTATGCGCCTCCTCTCCTATAACCAGACAGTCACTGACAGAACATCTTTGCGCCAGGTTCTGCATCGCTCCTCTGGACGTCGTCAAGATCCGTCTACAACTGCAGAGCCATTCTCTCTCTGATCCGCTATCATACGCCCAGGATGCGCACAATGGTCCCGTGTACAAGGGCACCCTCTTCACCCTCAAGACCATTCTTCGTGAAGAAGGCTTGACCGGTCTATGGAAGGGCAACGTGCCCGCTGAGGGCATGTACCTGGCATATGGAGGCATTCAGTTTCTGGCATACCGTTCTGCCACACAGGCCATCGATGAGCTCACGCCCAATTACAAGCTCCCAGGCACTGTTGTCAGCTTCATCGCTGGAGCTGTCGCTGGCACAGCTGCCACCACTGCCACATACCCTCTTGATCTTCTTCGCACCCGCTTCGCTGCTCAGGGAAACGACCGCGTCTACAATTCCCTCCTGTCGTCCATTCGCGACATCTCCAGGAATGAAGGTCCAAAAGGATTCTTTCGTGGCCTGGGTGCAGGAATTGGCCAGATTGTGCCATACATGGGTCTCTTCTTCGCTTTCTACGAGTCATTGAAGCCTGCTTTTGCTGGTGTATCCATGCCTCTGAATTCCCTTGGTTCTGGCGACGCCATAGCTGGTGTGCTGGCCAGCATGATGTCCAAGACGGCTGTCTTCCCACTCGACACGGTCAGAAAAAGATTGCAAGTCCAAGGCCCCACAAGAGCAAAATACGTGCACAAGAATATACCCGTCTATGACACTGGTGTTTTACGCACCCTGACCTCAATTGCAGCCAAAGAAGGCGTACGCTCTCTGTACAGAGGCCTGACTGTGGGCTTGTTTAAAGCTGCTCCCGCCAGTGCCATCACCATGTGGACGTATGAAAGAGCTATCCATAACTTACAGTCATTCGAGGTCTTGGAAGGAAAGCATTGAGTCAAACAAGAACATGGAGCTCGTCGGTTTGCATTGATAACCTTGATAGTAGTCACAATTGAGATGCAAACTTCAATTATACCGCTTTCCATCCCTTATGAACACTTCTTCCATGCTGTCGTCGCGCTTACATACACGCGACCTCTCGTCTCGGAGCTCCGAAACCTCAGGCTCATTAATGCCGCAACACCGGTCACTTCGTACGTACCTGAGCTCGCCATATCCCTCCTCCGGAACTATTCCCCTTGTAACCGTGTGTCGCATGACACCCAGACGTAATCAACTAAACCCAAAACATGTCATTCCCAGCGTGGGGTTAGCTTTCCCCTCGCTTTTGCTTTCTCTGGAGATCATCACGGAACTTGTCAGGAGACCGCCCTGGCTGCAGCTTCCGACTTGTTGTCGTCAAGCAATTGGCCTGCGTATGAGCTGGCAATTATTCGAGTGCTATTTGTTTGGTTGTGGGACTGTTTGCTGCTTGAATTGACAATCGTGAGAAGGTCGCACCCCCATGTGAGCGTTTCAGAGCCCTCTCAAGGTTTACCCGCTACTGCACGCCTTCCGTTGCCATCCTATGGCACGCAGATCCATGTGCGGGGTAAAAGTATGGGGAAGAGGGCAGTTGCAGGTACCTGGGAAGGAGCGTGATGGATCAGCTCACCCCGAGCCTGAAGAGGTAGCTTCCTCATAGCTAAGCTCTTCTGCCTGCGACTACAAAAGCCAGGCACCTGCTGTCCTCCTGCCTCTTTCTTTCTCTCCCATCGGCTCATCTGAGTCTCAAACAACAACCTTCAATTACCTTTCCAACCCCACATTACAATACCGGCACGATGAGTGCAATCGCTGAGGACGGTGATGGCACTATGCCCGAGCCCGTCAAGGTCCTGTTCACTCTCCACTCAGGCCTGGATGCCCTCGACTTCATCGGTCCTCTTGAAGTTCTCAGCCATGCTCGCCATGATCCCAATGACCCTGGTAAGTTGTGTTGAGAGCATCACGTGCTCTTGTATCATCGTCTTGATGGCTCAGTAACTTATCAATTCCCTCGCAGAAAGCAAGGCATTCGAAGTCACCTTTGTCGGCGACTCCGACTATGTCACGTCTGCTCAGGGCGTCTCGTTCAAGACCGACATGACCTTCCGCGAGGCCCACAAGCACCTCGCCAACTACGATGTTGTCATCGTCCCTGGCGGAGGCACGGATAACATCCTCAGCATCCCCTACTTCGGCAAGAACAAGGCCACCGAGCCCATGGCTCTGATCAAGTCGTACGCCGAGATCCAGACCAAGAACCCCATGAGAGAGAGAACTCTCATGTCGGTCTGCACTGGCTCCCTCTTTGTGGCCGAGACCGGCATCCTCTCTGGATTGTCGGCCACCACTCACCCCGACTACATGATCAAGATGGAGAACCTCAACCAGAGTGTCTCTCATCGCGACATGTCTGAGCGCTTCGACGTCATGGAAGAGCGCTACGTCGTCAACAACCTTCGCTTCGACATCAACGAAGAGGAAGACAACCCCTACATCCGCAGACGCTCCGACTCGCACTCGGGTCGTCGTCCCAGCAATGCTCGCAAGGGCAGCTTCTCTTTCAAGCAGAGCAACACTCGCCGTGAGAGCAACGCTAGACGTGCTCAGCTCAAGCTTGGTGGCCTCCGCGTCATCACCAGCGGTGGCATTTCGACTGGTCTCGATGCTGCCTTCTATCTTGTCAGTGCTCTGGTCAGCCACGAGTCGGCCAATGAGGTCGCTCGCAAGATGCAGTACGAATGGCACAAGGGTGTCGTTTGCAAGGGTGTTGATGTCTGATTGACCCCTCATGTATCAACAGAAACTCGGAAGTCGACGTGACTGTCGTTTCCAGTTTGCAGCAAGCATTGCAGCAGGAAGCGCCTCTGAAACACGACGCTCTCCTCGACCAGCAATCGCTATGAGAATTGCTTTTGTACTGTTATGGCATTTTCGACCTGGAACATGGTTGAAAAGATGGAAGAAACTCCAGAAAACCCTACATACCTGGCTAGCTATGCAGCTTGATGATGAGAATGAGATATGAACACTTTTACAAACATAATGGATGCTCGTGTGCCTTTCGTGAGGGAGCGTGCCAGAGGAGGCAAGAGCGAAACAGCAGATGGAGTGTAGGTGCAATGCGGAGAAGATAATGCCAAGGCCCGCAAGACCCCGCGGTGACTACCCAAACTGACGTCGAGTGCTGCCCCTCCAAACCCGCCTCGTTCTTGTAAAAGACGCAATCCACCAAACAATCATGTCCGAGACAGCAATTCTTCCCCCTAGGCAGGTCGTATACTGCGGAGGTGAGTGCCAATGATCGTCTTCCTCACACTGCTTGCTAACCTGTCATCACAGTCTGCAGTCTCCCCCCAGAAGTAGGTCAGGCAGCGTGCCAACAAAAATCCAAGTCAAGAGCAAGGGAAACTGATTGGACACTTCAAAACAGTACTGTGAATTCGGCGGCACAACAAAGAAGTGCGAAGAATGGCTCGAGTCCAAGCATCCCGACCTACACACCAAGCTCTACTCTGAAGGTCTGTTTTCGACCCACCCACACCGCCTTCTACACCATACCCCATCTATCCCTCTACCTCCACCTCTCCAGCGCACTACTAACCGCCTCACGAAACAGACGCCGTAGCAGCCAACCTCTCCACCCTCTCCGTCGACGCCCAGAAACGCGCCGAAAAGGACGCAAAGAAAAAGGAAGCCAAAGCCTCTGCCGCCGAAGCCCGCCGCGCCGAAGAACTCGCCACCTCCAAGATCATCATCAAGCGCGTCGAACGCAACAAGCGCAAACACGTCACCGAAGTCTCCGGTCTGGAAGCCTTTGGTCTTGACATCAAGAAGGTTGCAAAGGAGCTGGGCAAAAAGTTTGCGACTGGAAGTTCTGCGACGAAAATGCCTGGTGGTGTGGGTGAGGTCATCACCGTGCAAGGAGACCTGAGTGAGGATATCTTGGAGTGGTTGTGTGACAAGTATGAGCAGGTGCCCGAGGACAACGTCGAGTTGGTCGAGGATAAGAAGAAGAAGAACAAGGCCGAGCCGCCCATGGTTGCGCCTCAATAGTGCATCACTATGGGAGGATGACACATGTTGGAAAAGCTTGGGTTCTTGTGCTGCTAAAAGTATGAGCAGCTTCTGATAACTTGGAAGATTTGGAAATGCATCCATGGAAGCAATTGTTACTTTCGACTCGATTTCACACCAGCAAGTTGAACATCGCGGACACGAGAACTTCGTGAACCTATTCTCAGTGACCTCTGGAGGAACTGCAGATGCCACAATTGATTGGGCCTGCAACATGTGAGCTCGAGAATGCAGCCAAGACCAATTCACGATATTCAGCCGTCTTGTGCTCTACCAGCTTGATCCTTCCTCAGCACTCGTTTCGAGCTTTGTCTAGAACATACCTCACAGTCCTCATCAGCTTTGAGGCTAACTCTATTCTCAATCCACCAGGAATCAATGATGATTGGAAGACGGCCGATCACCAAACAAAACTGCAGTACCCATTGCAACAAACCATACCAGGCAACCCAAGAACCCAACAACCACACTACTGCACGTAAAACAATCGTCGCAAGCCCCAATTGTCAGACTTCGCGAACGGATGCATGGCTTGCTCAATCCCATCAAGTCTCAAAAATCTTGGAAAAATTCCAGATGGCAAAATTATAACATGGATCTTTTGGACACTGTTCTTCGTGGCTTATGTTCAAGGTGTGCAACCCCTTGGTCAGACTTGTTGTGGCAGAGTTTAGGCATATACACAAGTATGGTGTTTTGCCTAAAGACGTGGTGGTCTCCGCATTACATGTACACGAATCTTATATAATGGAGTTTGGCGGAAGCAGATGCTGGAACTGGTAGATCCGATGGTAAGAGTGTTTTTCTAGACCCCCCCCCCCAGACTGTTGCTACTTTGGTGGCTTCTTGCTTACTTTCTACTTTGTGTTGTAGTGTGTATTTGACGGAATGGTCACAATGTTTGGAGCGGATTCGCAAGCAGATACCTGGTCTCGACAAGGTCACCACAAAGTTCAATGAACCACTTTGCGAAGCTCTAGAAATCATTCTTCGAGGCTGCTAGAACGTTGATACGTGGAACGGAGAAGGAATGATTTGAGCTTTCCCTTTTTCTCAAAACCTGTCATCGACGGACTTTATGAAAGAATACTCCAGATTACTTTTCTTCTTTTTTTGTTTTTCATGTATGATGTTTTTATTTCTCCTGCTGTTCTCTTTCATATTGTCGCTCATCTGAGCAGGATCTTTCAGGTTGATCGACGCTTTGGGTCAAAGGGGTTGAGATCATCTCTTAATTCCAGATGAGTGTTGGAAGGTCGACGTTGCTCGTCTCTTACTGGATTCAGGAATCATTTAGTCTGATTAGACAATGTTCTGTACGGACCAAGGTTGAATGACTGTACACTCACTTTCAGCAGTGTTTTGGTAGCAGGAATTTGTTTTGCTACTTTTTTTGGTCTTGCTGTGAGGTGAGGTGAGGGTGTTTGCATTGTGGTTCTTTCTTTTAAGTTGATAGATAGAATCGAGTATCGAGAATCTCTGTGTAGAGATGCCGTGGCTAGAGTCTGTTGATGCAAAGAAGGCTCGTAAAGCATATCGTAGTGTACACACATCTCTTAATTCGCGAGTGACTCTTGCTTTCTTGATTCGAACCTCTCCGCACTGCCGCAGTATCTTCCAGATGCTGAGGAAGCCTGAAACCAACTCACCGCAGTCATGACGCCTTTTATCTTCTTGTGCCTCTTCTGGTACCAGTACGAGTCCGAACTGAACCTGGGAACCCCCACTCGACATAGTCAGCCATACCATGCTTCTCCAGATGATCTTTGAATCTCTTGCCAGGGTTGCCGTCCGCAAGACTGGCCAATGAAACCCACTCGACAAAGACGCCCTCAAGTCCCTGCTCTCGAGCTTGTTGACGGAGATAGTGTGGAGTCAAGCGAGGTAGTTATTTCATGCTGTCAGGGTACTGCAAAGCCTGGACTCTTTGCTGCAAGAATGCAAAATGCAGACTGGTTGACGTCGTGTGAGGCCTCGCTACTGGCAGGGGTGTATTGAGTAGAAGCGGTGGTAGTAGTGGAGCTGCTGTCACCAGTAATGAAAGACTCGTTTTCGAGCTTCTCCTCATAATTCGAGATGCATTGGCGCATGGACGTCGCAGCGTAGAGGTTTTCGAGTATAGCGGGCACTCTATCGTAGCAAGGAGTGATCCTCTTGTACTTCTCGTCTTGGTAGCTTTCGAGAAGCGCGGCCCATTGCTCCTGGATGTTCGCTGGAAACGTGCTGAAGCTTTGCTAGTCGTCGTTACAGAAATTGCGAGCTACCAGAATGTTGACGATATAGCTGTTTTTTGTGCTTTTGAGCATTCGAGGCCGTGCTGCCGAAGTGCGCTGGTGTCGGACACGGTTGTCTTGGGAGTTCGGGCGAGGCATATTTCTCTCTTCGCACAAATTCAGCAAAGGGTTCATATCTGTGGTCAGGTCTAGCTTTGACAAGCTTATACATACCGCTTTGAAGATTCATGGGCTTCTTCACTGGCTTGACATCCTGGTCGGTCTCATGATCATCATTCAACATACCGTCGTCCTTGACAGTGACTCGCTCCATTGCTTGGCCTTGCGGGACGCGGCTTGATGTTCGAAGTGCAAAACGTTGGTGAGATAGAGGAGCTGGTTAAGATTTCGTAGATTGAGAAGGTTCAATGCGTGATGAAGAGTTTTGCATTGGCAAACGGCGAGCGCAAACAAGCAAATACGCTCTGACGGGTGCTTGCTTTCACACCTTCTTCCATCTCCAGATACAACCGAGCAGCCTTTTTCTCGCCGTCTTTCTCGCGACTTCTTTTACACTTTCGGCCACTTTTGTCTCGATAGCCACAGCATTTACATCTCCAACATCCTGTAGACTCTCGATCTCGTCCACTTCGGCAATCTTCCAGCTTCTCAGGAACAGAGCACACACAGCTGCGCCAATGTACATGAATCCAGTGAAGAGCTGTGCTCCCAAATACCCACCGTCGAACGATACAATCTCCAGGCCGATAGGCTCTGAAAATGTGCAAGGAATGACGAGGACCAGCCAGCAGATATTCAATGCAGCGGGGACGTTGCGCAGACCGACGACTTCGGCAGTGACGGGGGCAATGGTCGTCCAGAATGTCCCTGCGACCGAGCCTCCAAAGATGCCGTAGAAGATGAGAACGCCAAAACTTTTTGCATTTGTCCAGATGACGAGGGCAAAGAGGCCAGAGATGAAAGTCATAAGAGTAGCCATGTTGATGCGACCAATGTTGTCACTGAAGTATCCTATAGGTGGACGACCAATAGCCTGACCGAGATTGAAGATAGCCGAGACGGTAGAGGCTTGGGTTGCTGTGAGACCGACGCTGCGGGCGAAGTTGGCTAAACTGAAGAGTAAGACCACGTATGCCAGCATACTGAACCAACCAAAGCCTGTGAGCAATATCGTTAGACAACCCAAGGATAGCATATCTCAACGAACATACCTAGCAACAGTAGATACTCGGTCCGCTTGAACAGCTGCACATCGAACGCCAACTGCGAACTTCCAATTGCCTTGTTTCTATCCTTCACCAACATCGCACAAATACCATTGACCACACATGCTATAATTCCAAGTACTCGGAAGGCCCATGGCAACCCAATACTGGGAATCATTGCACCAGTCGCCAACGAATAGACCAAACCGCCCAGACCAGATCCGGCAGTAGCAATACCATTCGCCAAACTTCTTTTCGTCGTGAACCACTGAGGCACAATACCCACGGATCCAACAAACAAGAATCCCATGCCAAAGCCGAAGCAGACACCTTGACTAAGGAACAACTGCCATATCTGGCTCGCAAAGCTTGCACCAATCAAACTTGCAGTTTCGAAAGCCACTCCAGTAAAAAGCGTAGTCTTGGTTCCAAACTTGCGGGTAAATATGGTGGCCACTGGCGAGACGAGCAATGCACACGCAATTGACAATGATCCAACGAAGGCGAATTCCAGATAAGTGGCTCCAGGGAAGACGTTGTTGGCCAGATAGTATGCGAGAAACACACCATATGAGGAGTTCAGTCCCCATGTATGAGCATTGATGGTAGCTACACAAGCGACACAAACCCAACCATAGCCACCATTGGGTGCTGGAGGTGGTTCAGCCGCAGGGATGACGTCGGTGGGTGGTTGTTCAGTATTCACAACAGTCGCTGGTGATAAATCTTTCTCGACAGATATGCTGGTATCTGAAGCGTTCATGTCATTGATTCGATCCTTCTCCTTGTCGACATTGTCGATGGAAGAGTTGTTGTGATTCATTTGTGCCGAGGCTGAAAAGTATACAATCCCCGCGATTCGGACATGCTATGCTCCAGTTGGCAAGATTGATGTCTGAACTTCGAAATGGAAGGTGGACTCAAGGAAATGCAATCGTTATATGGAATATACAAGTAGATACATTGTGCCGTCTTCCGTTATGTGTCATGGCAAAATGAAAGCATCAAACTGCCCAAAGGCGGAGGTGCATGCGGAGAACAGATTTTCTCGGCTGCCAATTAGCCGACGATGTGGGGTATCGAAGTGTCACCCCGTCCCTGTTTGCCAGAACAATGATAATAATGACATGGTCGGAAATGGTCGTGTATGAATACTTGAAAATTTATAGAAGTTTCCCGTCATCGGCTTGATGCTCGCTGTTTTCTGCGTGTCGATGTCTTGGCATAATCCAAAAAGTACAGACTCAGTTGATGAAATGTTTGCGTCTTCCCGCAGTTCGGTAGGTAGCTAGCTCTCCTTCTCCGAGGAGCCTCTAGCAGGACGTCGAATGTCATGCATGGCACACTGCGTAGTCAACATTATGCAACAACTTAGATAGAAGACCAGAATGAGCTCAAAGAAGAATGGCGTTATGGTGCGGGGCATCCTCGGGAAATCTCCTCGAGCTCGAATTCTCCATAACTCGGCCGGCCTTGGTCGAGTACTGTCTGATTAACCTGCTGCCTACACGCGCCTCATCAATACCATCTACGCACGTAAGTCTAGCGATACAGAGTCATGACACACGATGGATCAGACTTCACCTGAGCCGTTTGCTTGCGACGACTTCTCTTGGCCCACAGGGGCTTCCAAGAACGTTGAGATACCCAGTCCAATTGCTTGATTCGGTTAAGCATGAGCAGCATCGTCTAATAATGGCATCTGTACCCAACATGGTGATTCAATTCGAGATCGCGACCTCAATGATCTTTGGTATAAGCGCCTCAGGGTCGTATTCTAGGCTTGGCACGGTCGTGCACTGCATCCTCAAGGAATATTTGCTGCGCCGACTATGGATGATCTTTATACAGATCCCGGATTATCACTAGATATGTGCTTCTGCAGAGGGTACGATCATCTCTGGACAGTCTCCAGTTTTGAGAAACTGGTGCATTCATGGCTTGTGTCAGGCAGAACTCACGGTATGCATCTGATGGTGCATCCTGGACGGAGAAGAGAACCAATCGAGTGGGCGGCCGTCCCGACAGCCTGGGTCATTTCAACTGGAAACAACAGGTCCAGAACTCCTCATGGCTACCGGTGATGATTTTACCCCTTATGTCTGCAACGGCTTGCTTCTTGTTCTTCGAAAGCGAGCATGGAGTTGCATTGACTTGGGAACATGCACCTATGCTTTGTCTTAACTTGACCACTACCGCTGTTGCGATCGCATTGTGGCCATCGCTGCTCCGAAAGACTAAGGAGAGCACAACGCTTGATATCGCTTTCTTTACACTAGCAGGATTTACAGCTTTCTTCTCCCAAACATTAGGGCTGCCTGTATATGAGCTACGTACAAGTTCTGGCCTTCTTGATATGTGTCGCCTGTTGTGCTGTTGGGAAACTCGACAAGTCGGATCATGGTTCCTCATCCGAGCAGGGCTGGCTCCAGTTACCCACAGAGTCTGACAACGTTGCAAAGCCGCGCGAGTTATCAATTGCTCAACTCATCTCCAACATCAAAGAACGAAAGAGATGGATCATGTACCAGACACTCCTGCGAATGACCCTCGTGTTCATTGCCACAGTAACGTGGGGTCACTTCCTCACCACGAATCTCTCGACACAACTCGCGAAGCACACATCCCACGACTTGCGATTGGACACCTCCAAATCACCCCGTCTGATTCTCTACACCAAAGACCCACACGCAAACACCACACTCCTGCAACACCAAACCAATGCCACAAAAGCCATCAAATTGCCAAATGTAGGTAGAGAAGGCCACACCTATCTCCACCATATAACCTCTTCTTGGGATGACTTGGCAGCTCAAACATTCTTCTTGCAAGCCTCTATCCACAACCCTCGCGAGTCTTCTGCTAGAGTGGAGGATTACTATGTCCCTCAGACGGGAATGCTGAGTCTGGGGTTCACTGGTCAGAGTTGTGAGTGCAACAACTGCGGTGATAGATTTGGGTGGCAAGACCACTCTGGTATTGTGGAGGAGACTTGGGAAAGAAGTGTTTAATCAGACTTGTGGTGAGCAGAGGGTGCTATTGAGTTACAAGGGCCAGTTTGTCGCCAGTGCTGCGAGGTTGAGGGCGAATAAGAAGAGTTTGTACGAGAGATTGATGAGTGCGTCGGAAGAGCCGGATAGCTGGGCACATCAGCAAGGATATCTGCAAGGTCGACCCGACTCTCTGAACGCGTCATACTTTGGTTACACCTTTGGAACGGCTGTGGTCAGTGATTCTGCAATGCTCAGACGAACAAATTGCAGCTCTGTGTCCGACGTTGTTGAGTGGGGCAAGAAGAAACGGATCAAAGGCGGACTGTCAGTGTTTTGATTCTTCTTGAAGAACTGTCATTACTTTTGAGAAGGAAATGCGGTAATAGAGTATTATAATAATGAATGAGATGTACAGAGTTATTGCAGGAGAGAAAAGAAGTGACCATCATAAAGGTCAGCAACTACACGGCCTCATAACGGTAGTCGATCTCATCTTCCTTGACCTTCAGGTTGGCTGTTTGTAGGCGTTGTCCGGTGGTAGGAACGGGTTTCTTCAAGCGCAGTACCCACAGCAGCATGCCCTCAGCGGGCAACAAAAGCATCCAAATCCTGTTGATGAAGAATGCGACAGAAGTCGTCAAAAGAGCCACTACGGCATCCAGGTAGTAGTGGTTGGCAGTTGCAACGATGACCGACAAGACCAACAGAGGGTAGAAAAGTCCAGCCAACAACCAGAGACATCTTCCAAAGGTTGATTGTTGGATTTCCTTGTTCTCAGAACGCCAGTGGATGCCAGAATGGTAGATGAAGGTGCAGCCAATTACAAATGCGTAGGTGAAGTGAAGACTAGGCATGGCTGCAAGTTGGTTGACGTTTTTGCCGCCTACCCAGACACTTTCGGCGTTGTCTTGACGGACTGTGTCGTGGAAGCCAAACTCCTTTGGCAAAAGGCGTGGTGGCATGCAAGGGTAGAAACAGAAGACAAAGAATGCAGCAAAGTTGCCCAACGTCATGGTACGTCTAGCGACAGCGAAAGCTGCATGATCCGGAGCGGCATAATAATACCATGAAAGGAAACTGTCAGGAGTCAGTCAATGATACATGAGGTTTTGCTCGTGTGATGAACGCACGTGACGGTTCCTGGAATATGAACCAATGAGTAGATTCGGTTAAAGAATGTCAACATGAGTGGGTGGCCTGTAGTGAAGAGGGTCTGAAAATCAACCTCTTTGATGGGGAAGAAGATGGAAAACATCGAGTCGTGTTCAAAGTTCAGAATGCTGATTCCGTGCTCTTGGGCAAGCTCGGTGACGCCGTCCTTTGTCGCATAGAGAGAAGCGGCGATGGCCTTTGTGAAACTGTATGCCGCGTAGTTGAGAGCCCAGTAGAACATTTCTATCAGAAAAGGAAACTTTTGCAAGATTCTGCTGTGTAAGTTGTCGGCGAAAGCTGAAGAGTCGAGCATGTCGAATTCTTTGCCCAAGCAGGTGCGTTTCTGAAGTCGGCTTGTCGCGTGACCCTCGTCGTCGGACAGTATGGGGCGCCCTTCATCTGTAGGCGACAGAGTTCCAGAGCGGGCATTGAGATCTCCTCGCAGAATACTGAAGTTTTTGCGGCGGTTGATGATCAACGAGCCGACCATGACGGTAACAACAAACTTGAAAACAATGTCAGTCTGGTCGTGCGCCTATCGGACAATTGTGTCCACTCACGACCGGCTCTGCCCATTTGTGCGACGCGAATTGTGCACCTCCCAGATTTACATCTCCCTTGTCTGCCATGGCTGTCCGACGATATCCTCCGCAGGTTGTTATATGAATATGAAGATGGGAAAGAACGAAAGACTTGCTGTTTTGGCAAGAGTAGGTGAGAAGCTTTTGAGGCCAAGTTTAGGGGTATTTCCGGGCAGCCCTTCGGGGGGGCTTTGCCTCCGAGCCGCCGTTGTTCCTGTCAAATTTGGCTAGTGCGACGCCAACCTGAACCGTTGGAGATTCTTCCTTTTCGTTCTCGAGTAACTTTTTTGCTGATGCTCGTGTGACTCCGATCAGTGGGAGTTGGCTTTGGAAGGATTCTTGATGATGTGACAGGAGCTATCGATTCTCGCTGAAATCAGCGACCCTTTATCACGAGGCTGACATCTGCTTTTTATGTCCTTAAACGACGCTCCAAAGGATTGCAGTACCAAGTCTTTCGGCCACAACAACCTAGCAAGCCAGGATGAAACACTGCCCCCCCCCATACAAGCCCAGACTCTTTCGGCTCTTGCGGGGTCGTTCACTCAACAAGGCATCAAGGCATGTCTAAACCAAAACCTACAGACTTCATAGGCCCTTGTTGAGCCGTTCAGCTAGATCTTCACTTTGATCATGGACATAGGTTGCCCATTGATGTGTTGCTGAGGGCAGTGTTACAGAATCACGTTTGTCACGTGCTCTTGGAAGTTCATCTAATTTTAAGCACGCGCCATCGAGAGGATCAAGGCCACAATCGATACGGCAAACAAAGGGGGGACATGTACGGATTGGCCCCCTCCACCTAGGCATAGCTTAAATTTTGTACATGTCCCCCCCTTGTACGATTAATTAAGCCGCTTGCGTATGAGGAACTATTTTTATGCGGCAGCCCAATAATCTCAACGTCGTCGGCTAGCACCTGTTCGAAGGCCGACACGATGAGTGCTTACGGACTCTCAACTGATAGTTGTCGTTGTTCTGTTTCTGCGAGTTGACTGCGGTGCGAGGAAAGATCAACAGCCCGACATATGCAAGAATGATTGACAATCCTGAACTCCGCATCCATCAACTACACAGGCTCCGTGGACCACTCTGTTGTTCATTTGAGATCGTCTTTGCAATCCACTTTGACGACTGTTGTGACTATTCCCGTGTCTCGCTAGAATCGACCGTGGAGCAAGATGGGTTTATAAGAGAGCTCAAGAGCGGCATTCAAATCATCTCTCCTGCTAACAACTATCCAGCGTCGAGAGTTCCGGTTGAGCTCCCAGAACCCTTTCGGAACAACTCCTCCATCATCAGCTCCATCGCTTTTACAGGATCATGTCAACAATTAATCTCCCCAAAGGCTATCAATACAAGTTTGTACCGGCGAGACCACGCCACCAACACGTCCTCGAGGTCCTGACCCCTCATGTACCGACCATCACACTGGGCATGCTTTGTGTCTGTCTCATACATTGGCATCGAAAAGTCTGGACTCATCGCATTAGCGACATACTCGCCTATTTGATATGTCTGACCCTCCACAACCTCTCCCACCCTCTTCTAGCTCTCTGCCTCGCAAGCTCCTACACAACTTGGGTCTGCTTGCCAGGTTCATTCGCATCCCTCAAGCTGCCATCACACAAGCTTTTTATGGAGATGATGAAGTTTGAACCTGCGCCCCACGCTGAGGAAGATAAATGCATCATCTGCTGGGACGAAGAGGCACCACTAGGAAAACTTCCCTGCAAGCACACAACCTGCAGACCCTGCCTTCAAGCCATGGGCCCGGCTCTCCAGACTGCTTGCCCCTTGTGCAAACACCTGCTCTTTGCCTGCCATGATCATTTGATGCTATTCATCAACAAGGCATCTCTATCTATCCAATCCATCACTGGCATCTTACAACTCATGATTACCTACGATGAGATTCAGCACTGGCGATACAGAAACATCTGTATTCAGCTGGGTATCATAGCTTGGATAGGCTTCCTTCTAGTAAGCACCTATATTCCAGTGATCAAACAGGGAGGAGAAAACTGGTGGAGACCTTGTGCAAGCTGCAAAGGCGGTGTAGGCAAGGGCATGGGCATAATGGCATTGGCTCTCATCAGCAGTTTTTCTGTGCTCTCCCAGAGTCTTTATCTCAACCGCGGGCTATTCCTTTGATTGACCTTCATGAGAGCAAGACAAGCCACTGCGAGTTGTTGACGGAAGAACCTCAAATGACACTCTCATCAACACAAAAAGAATTATCGCGCTGCAAGCAACCTTAAGGGGAACAAGAGCTAGAGGGCATACATATCGAATGGAGTTCCTTCTCCAAGATAGTGAGTGACAAAGCCAATGACCGCAATTTGTTGATTCCTTTTCCTCGAAACCTCGTCCAATCACATGAGAATCGAACATGTCACATCTGCGCATCTTTGGGAGATGCACCCGTATGTTATCAAAACAGACGTGTCGCAGATTCAGACTGGCAGCAACTTCGACGAATGCAGAAGCATGCATATGCAGGCTACAAGACGCTCCAGCAATACCCGCCGCCCCACTCCAGACGTGCATACAAACATACACACGTCAAAATGCACAGCAGGCTATAAGACCATCCATCGACACGACGCAAACATGTTTTTGCATATTCCTCTTTGACTCAATCCTCACAAGCATGGCAGCCGCCACATTCTGGGATACCCCTGAACTGAAAGCGATGGTGTTCGCAAACTTACACACTGACCAATGCGAGACGGACTTGATTTCTTGCACCTGCGTACACAGTACATGGACCGAATTCGCTAACGATGCGCTCTGGCAAGGTCAGCTTGGGACCGAACTCACCTCGAAGAAGAATGGCAAGATGACTGCATGGCTTGTCGAAGTGGCGAAACGTCGCCGTCAACGCTATGCTTCTCGAATCTCTGTGCTGGACTTTTCTAACATCGAAGACTGGTTGATCCACGAGCAGTTCGATCAACTGGACTTTCCGAGATTGACCGAGCTCACCATACAGTATGGCAAAGTTCACTACTGGCAGCTGCGCCAGCACCGTATGTCGAGCTATTTTCCGCCCAATCTGGAGACATGACGCCTGATCGACTCTGTTGGTGAAACCAGGGGCACCTGGTTTGATGACTCAATCCTGAGCCATCTCAGTGGAAACTGTTCCAACCTGACCCAAGTCTCCATCTTGGTTCTCAGTGTGCGAATCACATCGCCAGACCTCAAAAAGCTCTTTCGAAGCATCCGACCTCGCGAGGTACGTATCGAGATCTCGAAGCGTGAGCATACTTTGATCACAGAGGACGTGCTTTCTGCCTTGTCTCATGGTGGCCGTCTCGAAGATTTGATCCTCAAAGGAGATGCGGATCCTAGAGAATATCAAGCCATCACCCTGGAAAGGTTTTCTGAGAAGACTGCGAACCCATTTCCGAGCCTGAAGGTTCTACAGATGGATCTATGTGCTAACGCTGTTCGATGGGCTGCTGAGTGTTTTCCTGCTGTCACCACGGTGCGGAGCACCTTCCATACACCTATTTTCTGTGACAGGTCTTTCCTTGGTCATCTGGCCGAGATGTCCCGGTTGCGGGTGCTTGAGATCACTGGAATTGGGGAAGACGACCGCCTTTTGCCTGTAGAGAAGTTTTCAGCTCTTGGCACTCTCTCTCAGCTCACCACGCTACAGATCGACGGCGCGTACACCTGGGATGATGGTTCTCCATTCACCGAGACAAATGCGAAAGCAATGTTTTCTGGGCTCACTGCTTTGGAGAATCTCTCCATCCGTTTTGATGTTTTCGATGGGGAGTCCAAAGCTGCCAAACACATTTTGCAGTCCATGTCAAGATACTGCGCAAAGCTCAAGTCAATTGATTTTAGAGGCCTCTTGGACATGCGCTGGTTCTTCAATATGGAGGTACGTCTCTCTTTTGAGAATCTTCTCGAGATGGCCGTCGATCGCATCTTGATACTCGGGGTGGACGCTTCCGAGGCGTCGATGATCATCGACAACATTGCGCCAGCGCTAGTGACCCTTCGTTGCACGTCAGGCCATCCCGACACGGAGAAAATCTGTGCCGCCTTTGCAAGGCATTATCAAATGTCGTTATACCCGGAATGGATCTACAAGTCGCGAACAGAGCAGCCTATCTCTCGTACAACATGATCTCATGAAGCCGTGATTGGGCTGGCACTGGACAGTCGAGGCGGAAGCACAACACACAACGACCACTCCTATATTCCACTGTCGCCTTCTGGAAACACGCAAGGATATCGATTGAATCCTCACTACACAGGAAAACCTTGCCCCCATCGGATCGCAAGTTTGCAACTGCGCGCACTCATATAGAATACGTCTTACTTTTCCTCATGTCCTGCTTCTCTTGCCTCTATCTTGTAACTTCTTGTCTCTTCCTCTCATCTCTGTGCGTCAAATCACAGCTAGCACACACTATTATAATACACAATAACATCTCTCCGAATTGCTTCAAAACAGTTTTGTGTATTGGCTTCTGCTGTTTGCTTTTTGTACTGTGCTCGTATCGGTTTCCTTTGGAAGCGATGCAATCTGTTTATTTTGGTGAGCATCGTACAGGGCGTCACATTCTCATCAACATGCCATACCATCAAACAAGCAACCT
>JALPCE010000375.1:0-20689 GCA_026538705.1 Aureobasidium sp. GC_Fusr_1 | reverse complement strand
AGCCACAGCGAAAGTATTGGAGCTTTTTTCTGACTCGAAAAGAGTCGATGTTTCGATTGATGTGGAAAATCTCAAACTGACAGAGTGTGAAATTGCGGTTGTGAGAGAGTCAAGTTGGTCGAAGATTCAACTAAGGAAAAGGGCAAAGTTTAGATATTTCCATCAATCGTGAGTTTCAGAAGCCGTCCGCTTTCCAGTTAGCTGCGAAAGTCCGTGTCTTGGTCAACAGCGAGAATGGTAGTCATGTTTTCCTGTACACTGATCTTGCAAGAGCGTCTTAAAGAAAAAGAATATGTGTATATCGTTTTTGGGATAATCAGTCTTGCGTGTTTTTAGGAACTCTCAATTGCGGAAACATCTCTCTGCTGCTGGACTGCCGAACAACAAAGCCACCCATGCTTTCTTTCTGGATGCCCGGGCTGGGGAGAACAAATTCGAAAAGAAAGAGGCAGGAAAGTGGGAATGAATTACACCAGGTGAACGCCATGAACCTCTCTTGTCTCTTTGCCTAAAAGGAAAAAAAGGAAAAGAAAAAAAGAACAATAAGATAGAATGAGGCTTCGCTCTGTCGGATGTGAATAAACGAACATCCTAATGATCCCAATCCCTGTCGCAAACCAAAACAAGAGATGGAAAACAGAAAATAGGGGTTGTCTAAAAGGTACATGTAAACAGACAAGTCCAGGCCGAAGGAGGAGAGGCTGCTGTTTGGCTCTTTTCTCCCATTTGGAAGAGTATAGCATTGTGTTGGATTCCTCCTTTTCATGTAGACATTTCAAAAGTCTAGATTTCAACAGTCTTCATCTCTTCAGTGTCGGCCGACGAGGCACCACCCTTTGTCGCTTCTTCTGAAGATGTGATGGCCGAGTCAGCCTTTTCCTTCTCATCCTTACGGTCTTGATCGGCAAAAGTCTCGACGGTAGGAGGGAGCGGCGAATCCATGCTTAGCAAGTTGTCGTTGCTCCTGGAAGTGACGAGTACTGCGTCCAAGTTGTCGGTCTTGAGGGGAGTGGGTCCGGCCTCCTCAGCGACGCGGGCAAGGGGGCTGCTCACATGGGCGCGCGGGCTCTGGTTCGCAGGAGCCTTGCCGTTGCTGGAGAAGCGCTGAGGGCTGCGACCGCGGTCGCTACCAGTAGGCGAGGCGTAAGGGGAGAAGCCGTTGAGACTGCTGAACTCGTTCTTGACGTTGCTGTTGATACGGAGGGGTTGCTGAGGACGGGCACCCTTGGGAATGCGGCGGCCGTACTTTTGGTCGGTGCGCCAGCGCAGGATGTCCATGTACGAAGGATCGACGTTTTGGTTCTTGAATTCGCGGAGGGTGAGCTCGCCCGTCTCGTCGTCGACAATGGCCTTGGGAGTGCTCAAATCGTCAGCGACACTTGCCAGGAAGGCAGACCAGGAGCGAGCGACAACGTATTTGCAGTCGTAGTCGCGGCCGGCCAAAATGACCTGACCCCACTTTCCAGCGGGTCCAGGGGCCAGATCGATACAGATGTTGTTACCGCCCCAATCTCTTGCGACGGGGATCCATCCGGGGTGAACGTAGGCCTTTTGCACGGCATTTGGTGGGTGCGAGTCTTGTTTTGACATGAGCTCAGAACGCCAGCCGGCGCCCGAGGCAGATTGAGAAGCCGAGGCGGTCGAGGGCTGAGTCGAGGAACCAGCAAAGGCCTTGTTTGGAAATTGCGGGGCAAGCATAGGAGCAGATGAAGCACGGAGGTAGTCGTCGCCAACGCGAGCCCACTGTTTCCACTCTTGGACAATCTCCTCGCAGTCGAGCAGCATGCAGCCAAAGAGGATACCGGTGGGTCTACCGCCGCGCTCTTGACCGTCGTGGATCATCAGAGACTCGCGCATCTCCATGGGTAGTGTGCAGTCAAGCTCGTGCTCGAGTTCGTTAACATCGTTCTGAGTGCAGCCTTCACACAGGTTCTCGAAGAGTTCTTCGTGTTGGTTCTCGGCCCATTGGTCGATGCGTCTCCACGAGTGGCCGACGGGCGGTGGAGGAGGGAGGCCTTCGGAGAAACTCTGCATCTGAATCTCACCTTGGCCGACGCCTTCGAGGTTCCCTGAGCTGGACTGGCGCTGCATTGTGGAGCGAAGGCCGGGCGAGTAGGGGCCATTCGGCGACATGCGACCATGGGCAGGCATGAAATCATTGTCTTGGGCATAGGGGTTATTGAGATCGGTGCGAGATTCAGCGGCGGTAGCGACCGAAGTCAGGGGAGCGTGCCGACTTTGGGCGAGGGGAGTGTGAGCGCCGGTGCGGTAGGGCATGTCGGGCGAGGCGTGTCGGTCGTTGGACGTCATGGTGTGCCAAAAGGAGCGCCATGCTCCGGAGATGCTGCGGAGAGCGAGTTAGCCATGGTTTATCCTTGTGCAGCGTTGGTGCTTACTTCGCCATGTTGTGCCGACACGGAGGGGGATTGTGGTCGTGTCGTGGTGGTTGCGCGCTGTGGCTGCCGGGTGGTTGCAAATCTCGACAATTCCTATCAGAGTGGAGAGGCCGGCAGACGGAGCGTGGTGGGGATGATGGGGATGGTGGGTGATGGAGGGTGACAAGTGAGTGGTGGAGTGGGTAGTTGGATGTCGGAGTGCAAGTGTGCGGTGCAGTCTGCGTGTGCAAGGGCAAGAGGGTGGTTGAAAGCGGGAGCGAGATTGCGGTCAACAAGAAGCTCTTGCAAAAGGGGAAGCGCGTGTCAACACAGACGTCGAATGCGTCAGGGAGCAAGTCTTCTGGAAGCCTTGAACGTCTCTCGAATGAAACGGCTATAACTGTTTCTTCTCGTCTGATATTGTTGATGTTTGCAATGCTCTGGCTGGCTTTGTTCCTTCTCAAATCACCGACGCTTGCCGACATGAACAGGGTCTTGAATGTTGTTTGCGCCTTCCTGACAAGTCACGGCCAAAACAACAAGCATCTTCTCTCCATCCCACTTCTGCTGCCTTTCCCTTGTCTCTTATACCTGCTTATATGACGCGCTCTATATTTCTACCACTGACATTGTCTTCTATCAGCGACAAGAACCGGATTCTCTTCACCATCTTGCACACCCCCGACACGAACCTCCAAGTCAGAGCGGAGACCCGTTGCCATCTGGCCGCAAAACTCAAACGTTTTTTGACCTGCAGGAGCCAAGCGCTTTGCTTGTTCCACTCTGCTTCCGGTGGCGACAGCGAGCTAAGAAAAGCATCAACTTTTGTACCAACCTCGTACCAGCCAATTGCCTTTACTCTGTCATCACAGCATTCACACAATTCACAGCCCCCCTATGCGACGTCCTCCGGGACATCCTGCAGTGCTGTCGACTCCCGGCCTGATTATCAAGCTGAAACAACTTCTTGCCAGCCATGACGCTCATTGTGCATGCAATGGCGCATGCCAAAACTCCCGATCTGCTGCCGCAGTCTGCCTCGTCCGTGTCATGTGCCTTGTCGTCGCAATCGTCGTCCTGATTTCAGGAACCCGAATGACCTCTGATCAAGGCCGACCATCAACGACGACATCAAAATGCTGCTCTTGTTGATCACCTTGTCTATCATGGTCAAGTCCACGTCATCAGTCGATCTGCCCCTGTTGCACAAGTTACATGCACAAGTCTGACCATGTCTTGGCTCTGTGACATGTCCAATATCTATCCAATTGCCTGACGATTGTAGACACTTTCGACATGGTAAATGTTCTCGAGCTCACATTCCACTTGTCTCTGATACTACATTGCTGTCTATCGAAACTGTCGCTGGTCCACTACAATAATGCACTGATCGTCTTCATTCTGCCCATGTCTTCTTGATCAGAGACACGGACGAGACAGGTAGGATCATACAATCTCACTGCACTTATCAATTCAATGGCGCACCAAGGTAGGTAAAGCATTCAAATTATACTTCGTCCCTGGTCATCCGCTCTTGTAGCTTTCTCCGTGAATCTTTACGACTGGAACTAAACACTGGTTTCAAAACCACTCATCACGCACGCTTCACAATTTTACAACAAGACTCGGCTAGCAAGCTAGAGTGCTTCACGCGGAATAGCTGGTCATCGCTATTTCTCATCCAGGCCAACGAACATCAACACACCTACCCACAACTGTTATACAGTTTGTGCTCTCTCAATTTCTCGCTCCTACGACCACATGCATACTCTTTTAGGACAAGCGCAAGCTCATCAAGAGCTCCTAGGCTGTAAGGTCTGGCTCTTTCTCTCTTTGTTGTCTATATATTTCCTTCTCTTCTTTTGCTTTTTTTGCCGCTTTTTTTTCTGCTGGCTGCGTGACCCTGGTTAGGTCTATATCCCTTTCGTACGTCCGCAACTGATCACCTCTAGAGAGAAGCCATGCAGGACAACTATCGATGAAATCTTTGATATATTGGCAGTACTTAATTCTCGAATCAAGCTCATTTTGCAGTGGATGAGATTATATCTTTCTACTTCGCGAACGACGGTGATGTCTGCTCGTTACTCGACAACGCTACCAATCCATCGACAATGACCAAGAAAGAAATATCTTTTGCTCATCACGAGTCTCTCTTACCCTTCTCCAAGTCAGACCATTGGGTATACAAACTTCCCAGCAACATTTCTCGCTGTTTTATCCTTGACATTGTCTCTCCCTCACAAACTGCCACACTACCCGGCAGCCGTAGCATACTAGAGGTTAGATGATTATTGAACAAGCACAAATTCCATCAAAGGCGAGATGGCCGAGCGGTCTAAGGCGCCAGCTTAAGGTTGATTCCAATACGCTGGTCCGAAAGGGCGTGGGTTCAAATCCCACTCTCGTCAAAATCTCTTTTGTTTTTAGCTAGCCAACGCGCTACAAAACGAAAAGGACGTGAAACGGCTGAAAAACAAGAGTTTTGGAAATTTGGGACATGGGATATGTGGATGGGATTCTTTTTCGGTGCGTGAAGCCTGGGCTTGGCAGCCCTTTTAGTTCTTGTGCACATATGTCACTTTTTTTTTTTGCATATCCGCGCCGAGGTTTTTTTTAATTTCTGTATCCTTTTATTATCCTTTTTTTTTTCTTTTGTTGAGTTTGGGGGTCTCATGCAGCTTCCGTCTTCCACCGAGTCCTGCATGACCAGAACCCTTACCTGGGCCGATTTGAAACACGAAATCCACGACGTAGAGATCCGACTCCATCAGCAATATCACCATTGAAACCAGGATCACTTCACTCGCATGGGTAAAAAGATGCATCACTTTATGCCAAAAGCCTATGCATGTAGGTGGAGCCTCAATTATCAAACTTATATGTTCAGTCCAAATTTTGGTCAACACATCTGTCCTCTGATAATACTGCCGGTTTGGCGCAGGGGTAACGCGTCGCACTTGTAATGCGAAGATCGCTTGTTCGATTCAGGCAATCGGCAAATTTCAAAATACCTCTGGACAGATCCATGCTTTTTTTTTTTCTTCGTATATCATGTCTTGTATCTGGTTCTCGTGTATGCATGTCAGTCGTTTGTTTTTCTTATTTCTGTTCCAATGGAGAAAGTTTGTTGTTGGGGAGACGGAGGATGGCGAGGTGTGGAATATAGTGATGGGTCATGTATATCAATGACACTTGAGCAGTGAAATGACTTGAGCCGCAAAAGAAGGAGGTGTCGGTGTTTCTTTTCCCTATTGAATCCCATCTTCGGTTCGAGGGAGCCCAGACGAGTGCACAAACCTCACCTTGAGGTGCTCGCTGCAAGGATCTTGGCTAACATTCTACACAGCAGCGACCATACAGCATGAATTTTGAAATCGTACGAGGGTGTTGTAATGATCATTTATTACGGCCGTCGAATGATCTAAACAAGAAGCAGAAAAAGAAACAAAAAGCAGAAAACAAGAACAACAGTCCGCCCTCTCCCAAGCTGCACCATCGACACCCAACCAATTTCATTTTCGGCAGGAAAAACACAAAGGGATCAAACAAAGCAAAGACAATCGTCGATCAATGGTGTGCCATCCACTATCGACCAGCTCACACATTGGCTGAAGAGTAGTAAAGGTTGAGCAAGCTACCAGCTCCGCAGTACTCCAACTTGTTGCCTGGGCAGGTCATCAGACTCGAGGTATCGCACTTAATCCCCACGGCACCTGGAGTAACACTCGAGCCACAGTAGCATTGTTGGCCATACTCGATACTGTATCTGTAGTTAGTGGTCTGAAACGCGAGGAGAATAAAGATGAGAACTTACCCAGCATACTTGAAGCGCTTGCCCAAGCAAAACTTGACGCACTTTTCCACAGTCATGAGTGGGTCCGTGGTGCTGGCTCCAGTGAGAGCACGGCCTCCACTAGTAGGCTCCTTTAAACACTGCTTGCTGATGTACTTCCCTACATCGGGTACAACCTGCACAGGCTTATACAAAGGATTGCTGTATACTGACAACAACCCCGAGCCACCACAAATTTGCGTAAAGTTGCCTGCACAGCGGCCGTAGCATGAGCTCTTTGTGTAATCAGTAGTGGTGTCGACGAGCTTGCTGCCCGAGGCGAGGCCGTTGCCAATATAGCACTCATCGTTATTCTCAAGGCCGTAGAAGGCAGCGTTGTTGGCTGCGGCGAAACCGGCGCAAGTGCTGAGGGTCATGTTGGGATTGATCAAGGTAGAGATGTTCAAGGCTCGCCCGCCGTTGCCCTCGCTTGCACAGCCTACGTAGGTCTTGTTAAAGGGAGCGACGGGGTAGGTGAGTTGGATGACCGATTTGGCTAGGTTTGTTGTGATCTTGAGGGATGGGTCGGTGTTGTTGTAGATCATCATGTAGAATGGCCCGCCGCAGAGCTCGGTGCGATTGCCTGGACATACAATGTTGCAGCCCGACAAAAAGTCTGTCTGGTCTTTGATGACGGTTGAGGGGTTGATGGCAAGATCGCAGAAACACTGTTCTCCATTCTCAACCCCCGAGTAGGGGTATCCACGCTTGGTGCACCAGGTTTGGCAGTACTCGACGGTCAGGCCTGGGTAAGTCGTGTATATTGCGTTCAAACTTCTGAAACCGTTGTTGATATACGAGTCGTTACCGCAGCCTACAATCTTGTTGAACTTGTTACCGAACAGAGTGCCAGCTGTGGGTGTGTATGTAGGTCGTGGAGTCGAATCAACAGTACTACTGATGCTGGCTAGACGAACACCCGCCGGGCATTCCATGTCAGCAGCTGTGGCAGCGCCGGGACCATTGGTGACACGAACACAACCGGGCAGTTTGTCGATCATACCTGTGACACGCTCACCAATTTGAGGAGGCTGCAGGGGACAATTGTTGGAAAAGTTTGGGTTCCAGAAAGGGTGAAGCACAGGGCAATCATCAAGTGTACCAGAGTCATCCTGACCGTCAACAAGACAGGTGCTAATGGCACTCTTGAGCGCATCATCGTCCCAACCATTCTGGAAATCGCCATGGAAGCCATATCCAGTGGGATCACCTTGAGAAAAGACATAGCGGCCACCGTCGTTCAGATTAGACACCTGAGTGACAGCGTAGTTGGTTTCAAGGAATAGATGAGGGAACTGATAAGGATGTGTTGGAGGACAACGTCCATTGTCGATCTGACTCATGTGTGCAACGTGGCTGTTGTCGGCTCTGTATAGATCTTTACCGTTCCAGCAAGTCTGGAAGTGGATCTGAGCACGCAGACCGTTGATGCATGTACGAGGGTCAGCAGGCATGCCTGGTGTCTCTGGACCGGGAGTTGCGGCGAGACATGCGAAACTGATAGCATCAGAAATGGGTCGGTTGGGGAACGAGGCATTTCCCCAAGTCATGCCTGACTGGTTGGCAGCTCTTAGTGCCTTGTTGCCCGACAACATCTGGAAACCCTTGGGGAATGAGATGATGTCGTTGGCATTCTGACCACGAGCCAGATAGTAGATGACACTTCCATCATGAGGGACTTCCTCAAAAGAGCCATTGGTGTGTTGATAGTACATGTTTGGCGTCCAGTACGCAGACTTGTCTGCTGAGATCTCACAAGAAGTACATTCCGAGTTGGTAAGAGAATCGAAAGTTGCGTTGACACCGATGTCTGACCAAATGGATTAGTCTTTGGCGGATCTGACATATATTTGTGGACAACACTTACTCGATCCACCAGAGATTGTATGACAATGTGCTGCCAAAGCACCAGGGTTGACAATAGGATCGATACGTCCGACTTGAATCTTGGCGCAGTTGATACGGAAGAAAGCGTCGACACCGCCAATACTGGCAAGAGCCAGCGAAGCAACAGCGTGCTTGAACTGCATGTTATCGTCCGGCGGCGAGTGATTGCAAAGACGGTGGGTAGAATTCGACCCTCGCGAGGGGGTACTGTTTATGCCAGATATTGCGGAGCATTTCTTTGACAGCCTTCTCGAAGCCAGAGGAACAAAGTCGGCATGCCGAATTGACCGGACTTGGAACTCGGCGTCGGCATGGCGGCAAGGAGTTGGGAAGGGACAGCTCTCGACAAAGACATGGCGTCTAAGTGTGAACCGTCGGAAGCAAGGAGTGGCCCCGAAATGTCTTTGTCTGTTGAGCGGCCGATCAAGTGGGGTAGAAAACGTGAACACAACAAAGAGACATGGAAAGGGGAAGCATACGGCGAAGGATGCGAAAAGTCTCGTGACGCTCGAAACTGGAATTCAGAAGGTGCTTTGATGTGCCTTTAACTGGAGTTCATCAGTAGGAAGGTGGGATGAACCCTGGCAAAGGGTTGAGGTCGAGAAGCCCACGATATGGACATTCCTCGGCGCATCGAGACCGAAGGAACGAACTCTTGGAGAAATAAAAAGAGTTGTGTCTTTCAGATACAAAGACAGGCAAGCACGTTCGTGAAGGATGATTCCTTCTCAGATCCATGAAGCTTCTTCATTGTCATGCTTCGATTATGTGCTATGCAGCCGCGCAGAACGCTGTCAGTGAAACGATTATGAGCTCGTGGCTTATTGACTCTTGTTGAGGTCTTACAAAAGAATGTAGAATTGAGCCGCGGGCTCACATGGGTTTGTACCAGTATCAGTAGTTATTTGACTGTCACCATCTAGGCCAAGATGTGAGGCAGGAGCTATTGTCCACCTCACAGCTTGATCTAGCTCGGCAGGTACTTGCTAAGCTTGTTCTCAATATTGAGAGGAGGCCAAGGGTAGGTAATATGGACACATGCCCAATGAAGTGGCCTTGGGGAAGCGTGTACACCGCGACATACATGGTCAAGATGGACGGCGCAAGTAGGAGAGTGACACGTGATCGCCTTGTGTGATAGCCAGACGCCTTGGTTGGCCAATACTGTAGACATGTTGCCGGCCAAGATAGTGCCACAGGATGTAGTCGAATCAAGGGGGAATGCCGAAGAGGTGAAAAGCTGCATGATATTGGAGAATTACTGTACGAGCTTTCTCCGAAAGCGACAGACATCCTCGAAGAAACAACAACGATGTTTCTCTCGGGGGTGTCCAATTCCGAGTGATAAGTGAATCGTGTAGTGCTTTTTCACTTTTCATCTCTCGAACACATGCTGTAGCGCCAGAATGGACGCTGATGGTCAGCAGAATCGCACGAAGCTCCAGACCTCGCTGATGACCTTGATGCGTGTCGAGCAGCCTTCAGTTGGGCGTCCTTTAAGTACTCGATTGTGTTTCTGAAGCCTAATAAAGATGCAGGCTTCATCAACCAGCTAGCTGGTTGATTCTCCCTGCCAAAGGCAAAATTTACGCAAAATCATCAAAACTACATGATTCTCGACGCCGACGAGCTCTTCCATCGGAGGGGATGTGGCCGAGTGCCGGAAGATATGGCAGAGCGGGTGAGAAACAAAAAACCATGATGAGAACGGCGGGATTCGAACCCACGCAACTTACGTTACCAGGAGACTCATATTACTGAGAAGCTTTCAATCGCTTGAATCTGGCGCCATAACCACTCGGCCACATTCCCTTCGATGGAAGAGCTCGTCGGCGTCGAGAATCATGTAGTTTTGATGATTTTGCACCCGAGGCTTCAGTGGAGCCTCGAACAAGGCCTGGAGTTTGGAGCTTGGGCATACCCCCAAAGCAGCAACACGCTGCCTGGCATGGCGCTGGATAAAGAACAGTTTGTCAGCATACAGACCGGAGACAGAATGTGATATGCAAGAGAGAAAATCCGAAAACCTCTCCGATTTCTCATAATTGGGGCTGTGTGCGTCAAGTTCTCGCGATTACTGCACATGAGACAACCACGACCAAGCAATTCAGCTCGTTCATGCATCCAAGTGTACAGTATTACACCTGACACACACTCTCATCATACTGACAGGTCACCGGGTGATTGTCTCACACTTCCATCACTATGATATGTAGAGGTTGTGAAGGTCATATAGCGAACGACCTCTGACAGTAGCTCTCCGTACCTTTCTCTGAATCGAATACACGCCCGAAATACCCTCAACCCCTCGCAGTCATACACTGCGAACCCTCGAACACAACTTGGACAAACGCTTCCCAGAACACGATTCACTAGGCAGTTAAGAGCTTGGATGAATAGAACATTAGTGTATATTGTGGTGCTATATTATGCTGCCGTCTCCTCCATGGATGAACGGCGCGAAGAAGACGATGAGGGCCTACCGCCTCCTTTGTCAAAGTCGTCGAACGGACAGTCCATCGTCTCGTTCTCGTCTCTCAGACACAACTGATGGATCTCTGATGTTCCCTGCTCGCCATATTGCGTCAAGTCGGGACTGATATCGATCTGGTCGTACTCTGCCAACAACTTTCGGACTTTTCCTGTGGCCGACTTGCGCTTCTCTGGTGTGCTCATGAGGTTGTCGAGGACCCATTTTGGTTGCAAAGCAACCAAAGGTACTGGAGCATGTCTGGACCATCGCCGTTGATGTGCTGGTGTCAAAGCGACTGGGAAAAGAGGTATGCCATCGAAACAGAAAGTCCACTTCTCATTCATCGTCTCTTGAGGGATGTCCTTGGGCCATGGTTTTGAGTCCCAAATTCTCAGTCCGCGCAGCATATCGAAGAACTCGTTGTTGTAGTGCTCGACAGTCTTTAATGAGCCTTCAGTCGGGGCGCCCATGATGACTAGACTGGTATTTGGTCCAAGCGATCTTGAGACCTGCAGATATGCCCTCAGGGCAGGCGCAATGATTCGTACGTTTCTTGGTTCAGATGGGTCGTCCGATTCTAAGAACACATAGCGATGGTCTCCAGCGCGGTAGCCCATGGTTGCATAGACACAGGGAAATGTCTTGAGCCCACTGCCTTTTGCGAGGATGGTGGTCTTGAACTCTTCATAGACCAGGCGTTGCCATGCGTTCATGTCGTATTTCTCCTCGAGTTGCTCCCTAACAAACACAGTCAGTTTGAACCTCGAGCGACGGGCAATGAGTGTTCTTACTTTGTCAGCAGGTTGTCCGCTCCCCTTTCGATGATTTCTTCCGCCGTTTCTGATTGCTCCATGTCGCCGGCATGCGACCCCTGCCCTTTCAATCCATTGGTAACATGGCGAAGTTGAGATGTGAAGTTCTCGAGATCTTTCCGTGCCTTTTGTGGCCTTAACGCAACAACTGTGGCTAACCCGAAGCCGAGAAAGAAGAAGATGATACTGAGAGCGAGCTGCATGTTGCGAGTGTACTAGTCACAACGCAACCGGCAGCACACGAGAACATTTTATTCAATCCGCATCCATCACACACGAAATCATGACGAGTACAGACATTGGTTAGGTATGACATTTCTTTGGTGTCGCCAGACAATGGTCCTGATGTCATGAAAGCCACGCGATTCCTCATCCAGCCTGGCTGAATGCTCACGAGGCTTTAACAAACGTAACAGAAATCGATGTTTGGGGTTTAAGGCGGGGGAGGCTCAACTACATCCGAGTACCGAGCCAACCACTTTTCGAATCTCTGCCGCTGCATCTCGCAACTGCCATGTTTAGATCTCAAATTGTCAGGCACGTTGGACCAAACGGGAATGACGTGCTCGGGGTCGGTGAGACGACATCAATACTTGCAACTTGACAGATATTGGGGTGCATCACGCTCCTACGTACGCTTACCTCGCCTGTTCCTTTCAAGAGATACAGATTCTTGATTTCACAGTAGCAACGTCTGTTTCGTAAAACACACACATCAGGACATGACCACGGCCGACACCGACAAAACCATTCCGCGCACCGGTTCCCTCTACTCGAACCGTAGTAACGTCATGCCCGAAATTGTCGCCGACAACTGGTAGCAAGCATAATTTTCTGTTGCCGCTCTACCTTAAGGACACTTCCCGCAATGTCTATGGCGACAAAAACCCACACTAAGGGTGCTTCGGCAACATCACTAGAGCCATACGGCCTCTCTTCCGACCGTACACCTTGCGCTTTTAATTGTCTCATGAATGTCACTGTTAATTCGGATTCGGGTTTGCTCAAGGTGTTGCCTCACATCTCTGCCACGATTTCGATCCCGTCTCACGCTTTCGTGATGAAAGTCACGTCGAAGGAACAAGCACCACGACTAATACTGGCGTTTTGTCTCAGTCTGTGTGAGAAACCCGAGTGGTGTGTGGTTCTAGCAAAGTACCGTCCGGAACGGCATCTTGCAGAGTCGCGCTCAAACATCCAGCAAAGCTGTTGTGTTATTGCTGTTCATCTGCGCAAGATCATGCTCACTGTACTTTCGCTTCAGGGGCATGCTTCGCCCTGCATCCGAATGGCGGATCATCCAAGCCAATTCGATACAAGATCAGTGATTGAGTGTGACTCTGCAGGAGGAACGGGCCGCGGAGGAATGTATGGTCGTTGGCGGCATGCGGACATTAGGGACATTAGATCTTACCCCCAGCGTCGATCGCATTCTGGAATGAGATCTCCTCCACCATGTGGGAGAAGATCTAGGAGAAGATCTGGGGGCGGAGATTTTGTCAACGTCATATATGTCCTCCAAGGTTAGAGTGCAGCGCTTAATGCCAACGGCCAACGCTTGATTTTATCCAACGAACTATAGATGACCCTCCCTCTTTGTAATTGGTGGTCTCTAGACTTTTTTGTCTCTACCATAATATTTTGACGCGTACGGCGGCGATGACGTCTACGTTTAATGATTCATCCCTTGATGTCTCAAATGAGGATGTCGGCACCAAGGCATTAGCAGGCTATGATTGAACCTTGTAGGGGCTGTAGTGTTAACAGAGTACCGCTGTTGAGTTGAGTTCTTCGACCTTTCATACTCGACTTTCTTGAAATTTAGGGTCGTTGCACATGACTTCACTTCAATCGCCTTCGCCTTCGCCTTCCGGGACGCGGCAAAGTACTGACAACCTACTCGATCAACAAGGATGCCATCTCGAGGATGGAAACACAGTATGTTGGAACGACGATAGCAAGGACCACCCTAGGAATTGGGGTCCCGTCGCCAAATGCTATACAACTGTGATGATCTGCTGGGTCGAGCTATTCATGACTGGTATAAGTTCAGCAGGAGTGAGTACCTATCATCCTCTTCCTTCCTCTGATGTAGCCGTTCTAACCAAGAATAGACTGCAGCATCTGACACTGCTCGAATGGAATACCACATGAGTAGAATACTTGGAGTCTTCGCCTTTGTCACCATGTATTTACTCGGTCAAACTCTTGGAGGCATAGTCTGTTCGCCAATTTCCGAAACCTTCGGCCGTCGCACACTATACATCGTGTCCTGTGCTGTGTTCTGCATCTTCTCAGTAGTCACAGCAGCACCACCATCATCCATTGCGGTATACTTTGGTCGCTTCTTCCAAGGTATCGCAGCTGCCGTTCCTGCGTGCGTTGCATATGGAAGTCTTGAAGACATGTGGGGTGCCCAGATAAGGTAAGCAAGCTCAAGCTCTGTCTCTTACGTCCCGCGCTCACAATATCCCCAGAATTTGGGTCGTCTACTGGTATACTGTTTCCGGCTTCATCGGACTTGTGCTTGGTCCAATCTACTCGTCGTACATTACGCATCATTATGGTTGGCGAGCAGTATTCTACATCTCTGCCGTGGCAGCTGGAATATCCACCATCCTATCCTTCTTCATGAAGGAGACCAAGGCTACCCAGCTCCTGCAGAAAAAGGTGGATGTCATGCACTCCAAGACAGGCCGCGACGACCTAAACGGTCCCTCCTCTGGAGGATTTTCTCTCAAATCATTTGTCCAGGACTCTCTGTTCCGTCCCCTCAAATTCCTCGTCACCGAGCCTATCGTCTTCTTCTGTTCTGCACTCTGCGCCATCGCCTTCGGATTGATCTATGGTTTGACAGAGGGCTTGACGGTAGCATACACCAACGCACCATTCGACGAAACCTTCTCGATGACTTCTTCATCACTTGCCTTCATCGCCCTGCTCATCGGCATTCTTCTAGACGTCCTCCCACGCTTCTACGACGACCATCTCTTCAAAAAGTTCCGCAAGGAAAAACGCCGCCTCTTGCCAGAAACAAAAATTAGATCTTTTGCGCTCGCATGTCCCGCCCTCGCCATTGGCCTTTGGATCTTCGCTTGGACTATTCCCCCCAGAGTCACCAATGTGCATTGGGTTGTTTCCATGATCGGTCTTGTGTTTGTCGGTTTCGCCACCGCCGATCTCAGTTATGTGCTTTTTGGCTATTGCACTGATGCTTATGGGCCCATGGCTGCATCTGCGGTGGCTTCGCTCAGTACCTGCCGCACCATTGCCGCTGCGGTGTTTCCTCTGTTTGCGTATCAGATGTTCTCGGGCTTGGGGGCGAATATTGCGGCGAGTATATTGGCTGGCGTGGCGACGCTGTTTGCGTTTACGCCTATCTTGTTCCTCAAGTATGGACGTACGTTGAGGAAGAAGAGTAAATTTGCTGCTGCGGATGAGGATTGTTTGGCGGAGGAGAATAAACATATGGATGATGAGTCGAACGAAAGCGAGAAGGAGAAGAAGATAGAGAACGTTTAGTGCGATACAACGTAGAGATGCTTATGATGAGTATATAATGAACCTGACTGATGATTTGTTTCGGAGACTTGCATGGAAAGGAGTTTGTATGATATGAGAAAAGCTAGACTGCAGAAAAGCAAGTATACTCCTTCATCCTAGAATTTGTTCCTTGTCAAGACGGTCATGTTCGTTGTCCTGCGAAACATTCAATGTGGTTCGCAAATGTCACTATCCGACATTCACCTCCGATGCTTCCAAAGTGACTGCACATAGAGCTGCAACTGAAAATGTGCCGTTGACTAGCCGCCGTGCACATGATCGTGGTCCCTACGTAGCGGTCCTGCTTTCGACACTTGGATTCGTATCATATCGTCTGCCACATTCTTCATGGCGAGGTGCCGCATGGTGTGGTGTTATCATGCACGGCGCCAACAATTGCCGCCGCGAAGACATGGCTGATTCGATGAAAATACGCGCCGCTCCGCATGGTCAGTCTGATCGACAGTGTCGACAACACATTAATCAATAAGCCAGTGTTGGCAGTTGCCGGTTGGTGCGATGCATGCTAAATTCACGTCGTCGCCAACCAATCGGTCAGAAATAGAGGCTCGATAGCTGTGGCTCGTTTACTACTTGAACCAGACGACAACGCTGATTCTGGTTGCACATAACACACAAACTCATACTTGCTCCACACACAACAACCGAGATGTGCTGGTACGAAAATCCCGCACCCACCAGATTTGAGAAGTGCAAGCACACAGTCATGATCCCCAAGGAAAGAGAGCTTGTATCCTGCGGAGAAGCTATGTTGCGTGGCACTGTGTGCGCTACGATTCAAGAGACGAGCAAAGGCTCCGGTACCAACAGGTTGTGAGAGTGTCCAGATTGTAAAGCGGTAAGGTTCACAATGAACCTCGTGACCGAAGCCGTAAAGCTAACAGAGTTGCGCAGGCCAGAGCGAAGACGATGAAGACAGGTTTTTGATAGGAGTCCGGTTGGTCATGGATGGTCGTTACAGTTGTCGGAGCGGCAGATGCTATGGCAAGCTTCAGTTCGTTGAGGGTCTTGAACTGGTGGGACCATGATTCTGCAATTATGCTTCCAAGGGGCAGGTCTGCAGTCGCTGGTAGAGAATCTGCGGCCGGCCATTCATCCGCCGCTGCGCAGTCGACCTGGAATTTCTTCCATCGGCAGATGGAATAGATGATATTGGTGACGTGTAGTATGTCAATCTCCTCAGTATATCCATCTTCATCCACAAGCTCAGCGCCACCACCCAATGGAAGCAAAGAACTGTTTCCGAAGTCTATGGCTTTGGGAGACCAGTCGCCGTCAAGCATCAGATTTCTCAGGGCAATATCAAAGACTAGGACTTTCTTGTCATGACATGCTATAAAGATGTCGAGGATTTGCAGGATCCATTCGATCCTCTGCGTCCAGGTTGACGGAGGATTGTTCTGAAGGTATTCTTCCATATTTCCGTTACTGTAGTATTCCAATACTAGTCCATTTTCGCTTATGTCTAGGCAATTGGCGATACCAGGTACGCCCTGTAAGCGGCGGTAGACATCTTTTTCGCGACTCAGGTCGTTCATGTACATGTTTCTGTCATCGTCAGGTTTGATGCTGCCGTCTGTCATGGACGTCCCTAAGAACTTTGGGATCTTCATGACTGTGGATGATGTAGGGCTGTCGTGAATAACGCAGCCATCGAGACCCGCGCCAATGATTTTGTTCGCGTCGACGAACGAGCCGTCGGCGAGGATGAGACACGACAGGCCCCTTGAAGTCATGGTATCTGATACGAGAGATCCAGTTTAGGCGTGTCCATGTGCAGTCGAGAAGTGACGCGCGCAGAATGGCTATCAAGCCAAAGAGGTCAGTTGAGAAAGGAGATGCCAAGGGCGCCTGACAAGACCGTCCGTGCGCTCTTGCATTACCACAGCGAGGTTGGGAGGAGTGATTGGAGGCAATCGACGAAGCTGGTTTCTATTCGCTGTAACGGAGATGTGATCCTTGCTTGCTCTCGCACGCGTTTGGGGGCAGGAACTGGGCTCTGATTAAATCCGAATCTCACCTACCAACAAAGCCCTCATCGTGCGCGATTTTGTCCATAATCAAGCATGATGAATATTTGGCAGCAAACAGAGAAGTTCGGAGGAGGCTGTCTGATCAGGTACTCGTTAATCAATACTAGGAACTTGGCAGGAAACACGACGGCTAAGTCCGTTGTCTTGGCAGTGCTCTCTCGAGCCTCTCACAGAGATCTTCTAACCTATCGCTTTATGCCTCGACACCATCATCAGATGCATCACAGTAAACGCCAAGGTCCGGCTCGTCAACTGTCAGAGCCATTGCCGAGACACTTTTATAGCTGAGCGCGGTTCTGACGCCTTGAGCTATCGACCTAACCTGCTCAATTTATCGCCGCTTGGTGTCTGGACCTGCTCGCCTCGTATCGGACATTTCCTGCTGAAGCACATCATCAAACCTTCGAGGCCATCCTCAACTCCTCTCAAGATCGCCTGAAAGTCGCGCCGTGAGACAAGGATATCCCGGGTATTGTCTCCGTTGTTTGGTCCAAATCCCGAGACGGCAAAATCTCGGCTTCACGGCCTCTCACTGACGGACCGCTAAGCGTACGCACCTTCGGATAGCAGGCGCCATCACCAAAGGCCTCGGGCTTTGACAGTCCAATATGGATTGTTTTTAGGCTTCTCAGGTTCTTCCAGTGAACGGAAGAGGTCGGTAAGTGCGCTCGCCTGTAACACGTTACACAACCATGCAGTGGAATAGGCAGGAACGATCTCCTACATATAAGCATGAACACAACCTCTACTCAATAAACATCCATCGTCTACTCAATTCTCATCTTCCTGATCTCATCCTCGTCGGAAGACATCTTTCTCTCACAACATTCATCGCAAGCGGCTCGAATCGATCCAGGCTCTAAACCAATCATCTCTACAAATCCCCCTTCAGACATATACAACCATGCGTCCAACACCCGCTCTACGTAACCTCCGCAGTATTAGGGCTTGCTTTCAGGGGCCTGAAGCCCAGAGCTTTCTCAACAGTCGGTTTAGTCCACCAACTCAGATCTTATTGGCGAAGAGAGTTGGTTGGACTATTGTATGGTCAGTCCGCACGATAAAGATCTTTGCCGTGCTTATCTGGTATACTGACTTGCTACAGGTATGGTGTGGCCGTCACGGGTGTGTTGGGGTGGCCGTTGATCACTTCGAAATTGCTCTATGGTAGAATTATGGTATGAAGATCATGATCAACATGATACGACATTGTTGGCCGGGAAGGCCGCGAGAACAGGGACTGTTACGGCACTTGAGTTTGCGTTAAGCAAAGGGAAACCAGAGGACGGCCTCTTACATACGTGTGTGAGCTCAATAAATGCGCACAAGAGACTTCGAGGCAGAGAACAGCAGGCACTTATACCATCAAACTTCAGGAACCAAGTCAGCGCTCTCGATGATGAGAAGATGTCTGTGACTTGGAGAGCATTTTTTCAGAGCATTTGATACATTACTGTATGTCAAACGCTGATCACTTCCTTCTTCACCCCCACCTTGATCCTTCGCTTGACATTATACCGAACGGAGTTCTTCCCGACACCTCATCCCTCATAACCCCACAGATGATCCTTCGGTACAGTGCGGGGGTTTGTACAAGAATCAAGAAGGTCAAGCTGACCGTCCTCGATGCATCGAGTCACGAGCTGATGACTTTGAAATCTGTCGTGCTTGGAAGTTCGCACTTCGTTCTCGACCTGTCCAACCTACCTCTTCGTTACCTCTGATAATCATCACTATGGGTTTGTGGTATACCTTTGGCATAGCCCTGTTCGCTGCGATCGGCACTTTTCTGTTCGGCTTCGATACAGGCATCGCAACGACGAGTAAGCTAATCACAGTCCTTGGAAACTCAAACACATCTAACAATTTGGAACAGCGATTGCGCATCAGAGCTGGATCGATTATATGGGCCATCCATCGAAAGGTCTTACCGGCGCCGTAAGGACTTCACTCCGATGGGTTGCAGCAAGAGACTGATATTTCCAGGTTGTCGCTGTCTATATCGCTGGCGAGGCTCTAGGAGCTCTGACCCAGACTGCTGTGGGTGATCGACTAGGTCGTTTGAGGTTCATGCAAGCTCTTTGCGTGGTTGTCACCATCGGCACTGTGATACAGACGGCGAGCGTCAATATTGGCATGTTCCTTGCTGGTCGAGTTCTGGCTGGCTATGCTGTCGGGTAAGTGATGCTTGTCACTCCTCGTGATTTTGCTGACACCGATTTCCAAGTGGTCTAGTCGGGACAGTACCAATCTACCTCTCGGAGATCTCTTCGCCACAACATAGAGGCCTCATCGGAGGTATTTCTGGCTGCGGCATCGCTTTCGGAACAATGGTACGCACATGACATTCCCAAACACCTCATACATGGTCTAATCTTACACAACACAGATGTCTAATTGGGTCGGCTTTGCCTGCAGCTACGCCTCCTATGGTCCTACACAATGGCGTCTACCCCTCGGTATGCAAGTCCCCTGGGGCATAATCCTTTTCTGCGGGCTTGCAACATTCATGCCCGATTCCCCTCGCCAACTGCTGCGTATCGGCAAAGTCGACGATGCGAGAAGGGAGTTTCTCAAGATACGCAGGGATTTGGGGGGGCAAGCTGCGGGTCAAGAGTTTGGATTGATGAAGGCGCAGATTGAATATGAGGTTGAGAGGGAAGTCAAGAGTTACAAGGAGATTTTTCGATTGTTCAGGCATCGGGCTTTTGTGTGAGTATTGTTTTCTTCTTTTTTTTTCCTTTTGAGGTTTCTTGCCTTTTGGTCTAGTTGTGAAGGGTTTGTGCTGATGGCAAGTCTCTAGGTCTATTGCTGTTCAGACGATGACTAGTTTGACGGGTGTCAATGTCATTCAGGTATGTTTGAGCTTCTTCACTGCCATCAGAACACGGCTAACAAAGAGTAGTATTACCAAAGTGAGCAAGACGCAACACCTTCTTCGAGTATCGAATACACTAACACACTCCAGCAATCTTGTACAAATCCCTCGGTATCGGCTCCAAACAAATCCTAGCTCTGGCAGGTGTATACGGCACAGTGGCATTCCTCTCAAACGCCATCACAACCACCTTTCTCACCGATCAATGGGGACGTCGAAAGTAAACACCTCACACTTTGCCCTCCAAAGAAACTACGAAATAGCAAAACACCGACGCAAACTCACAGAATGATATTTACAGGATTGGCAGGCATCGTCATCGTAGAGATCTATGCCGCAGTCATGCAACGCGAATTTCAAAACACGGATAATCAAGTCGGCAAAGGATTTGCCATCTTGGGAATTTATCTTTTCGTCGTGATTTACTGTGAGTCCTGTTTTTGCTCCGTTATAAAATATGCACTCTGACGTGTTTCTCTACGGATGGCATGCTGAACAGCACAACATGGCTTTATGGTGGGTGCTCACGAGTCTCTGATCGAGAAGCAAGAGGAACTAACATATCTTCAAAAACAGGAGCAGAAGTCCTGCCCATCGCCCTTCGAAGCCGTGTCATGGGACTAGCAGCAGCATCACACTTTATCGTCAATGTCGGCATCACAGAAGCAGGGCCGAGTGCATTTTCCCACGTAAGTCTCGAGACACCTCAAACGCCCCTGAATTGCTAAAATATTTCCTCAAAAACATTCTTCTTCTCGCAAACAAACACCTCCAGACTAATTCTCTACCTCTCTTCACCCTACTACAGATATAAGAAAACTACTACTACGTC
>JALPCE010000374.1:0-20714 GCA_026538705.1 Aureobasidium sp. GC_Fusr_1 | reverse complement strand
TACCGTATAGCCGTTATATGGTTGCCGACGGAGCCACCCTATTAGATTTTTGAATTATATGGATATTTTAAAACTCTATGGATTAGAGCTCTAATCCATCCACTTTTAGCACTAATCATTTAGCAAATTACGCTTAAGAATGATTAGCGCGTAATGGCCGAAGCTCTCTTCCCCGTTATAAAGATTAGCTAGTAGAGTTATCGGCTTAGTAGGCGTGTAGTCGCTAGTGTAGAGATACTCCCCGACCTACACGAATGTTGCCTCGTCTATGTCTTCTAGCTAAGCATAACCTTCCTACGCTTCGACCATACTACCATTAATAAGAGCAAGCAGAGGCTCCGACTACCCTATAAGAACAGCCGAGTTAAGAGTAAGAAGAGCCTTATCCTTACTAATAAGGAAACGAAAAGGTTCGGGCGAGAGAATCCTGCTTATGTTAGATAGAACCCTATATTAAGCAATGTTTTAATTGCCTTCGGAAATCGAGCGCTATATAGTATTCTCGTCTTAAGAGCCCTACTAGAAGCTTAATAGAATGCAGGAAGAACGGAGTAGTCGTTAGGACGAAAGGAAAGATTAGGCTTAGACGCGGACGAAGCGAGTATTAATCGTTTAATCGCCCGACTAATGTATCTCCTATAGGTGCATAAATCGGCTTATACCGCGTCGTAGGTTAAACGAGCAATGGCAAGTGCATAGACACGTGCACTAATAGAATGTCTAGTAGTTAATCTATAGAATAAGTCGAGCGCTTACCGCTAAGGATAGAGAATTAGTCCTAGGTGATTAGTCACCTTTAAACTCCGACGATACTTTTGCTCTATACTTTTTATGTAGGGAAGTAGGAAGTTACCTAATAAGCAATCCGACCTACATCATTTTTAGAAAGGCGTCTTATTATAGTCCATAAACGAGTAGCGTGGCTATTTAAGCGAGTAGTACGGTACACCTTATAGATATACTTATATAAGCATCATTTTCGATCGATATTAAAGAAGAGAAGTAGAGGCATCCTAGTAGATCTTTAGGACTCTACGTCTATATAGTAGGGAAGTGGTTAGCGAGCGGCGTATGCGACGATGCCTAATTATTAAGCGCTAAGACCGTAGATAAATGGATTACATAGTGTTTCGTTAGCAGTATATGTGCGACAATGATAGTAACTTCGACCTTAAAGCCCGAGCATTAGTCTTAGAGTGTTCGTGCATATCGTATAGACTCGATGCGCATAGTATGCTAAATCGAGCGTTACATTATAGTTATCGTAGAGAGTAACTAGTGATGAAGTTTTATAGTGAAAAATTCCGCGTTACACATCTATAAGAGAATATAAAAAATCAAAACACACTAGTAAGACAGCCTATAAGTAGAACATCCTAAGCCTAGAGCATCGTTTTAGTTATAAACCAAGTTACTACTTTATACCGTAGAGGTGTCACTAAGGCTATCCATGGCTCTATCTCGACTATGCGTAGCCGAGATATCATGTTGTCGAACTTTACGCCTTTTTTTAGTAACAGTTTCGTCTAGCTATGCTTATAAGCAGAGACTAAGCATCTTTAACATGATGGTCTTACTACGACTCTAAGAGCTCGGTGCCTAGAAGAAATATTACTCCTATTCCGACATAAGCCTCGAGATTCTTATAACGGTATCTTGCATCTAGTATGTTCTCTAACGTTTCCCTTGCTTCGGCGAAGCCTTTATATAACGAACCGCATGTAGACAGAGCTTTAGCTGTTACGGTCTAATCTAGCGAGGGGTTCTAAACTTCGAACTCTACGAGCATAATGTAGCAGCATCTTTAGAGGATACGTAACTACGTGTTAAGACGTCTCGCTCGTAGATAGCAACCGGCAATCCGTGCTACAGGTGGAAGCTAACTAATATGGGGGAGGCTCGGATGCTGCCAAAAATGAGTAGGGTTATCTAACTAGTTATGCAAATTGTCTTAAAGAAGCTTAATCGTGTAGGGCTCGGGGAACTTGGTTTAGAGCATTATCTCTATGCGTCTTTTGTCGTTTCTACCCCTTTCGCGGATGGTGTAGGGGACGTTCTCGAATAGTGCCGGTCTAGATTGTTGTAAGACAAATACGCTACTTAAGATCGACCTTACGATCTCGGAGTCCTCATCACTATTAGTATAAACAAATCATGGCGAAGTAAGGCATAGGATACCTATAGATCATTGCCAGTTAGTATAACACTTAATGGCAGCATTGCGCTAGCGGAAATAATATGACTTTCGTTATAGTAGAACATTACCGCGGGTAGGATTACAAAAGATTGCTATAGTTACTAGCAGAGTTCGGTAACAAGTGGGTGTGACATAAGAGGACGTGCAACCTTTTAGTAGTAAAGACCGCCTTTAGCTGTTCTCGAGGCTCGGCATTGTACCTACCCAGACGTGTTAGCTCTTCTACTTACGGTTAGGCATGGTTGCATGCGTTTATAGGTCATGGTGGAGACATGCACGTGCGCTACAGTCATGCAGCGTGACTTGTCAATTTAACATTATGCACGTATGCTTCTTCTTCGCTAGTTGTACTACTTTTCACTTGTTATCTCCACATTGGTGCATGCATACTTTTAAACTTCACACATTATGTGGCTTGCTAACGCACATACTGCTACCTAATCGGCCCCGATATCTTAGCTATATAAAGAGGTCTATGCATGGGCTAGAATTCTGTACGGCTTTTTAGCTCTGTTTACACGTCTGTTAAATGCTGCCGATTACGTCTTTCTCCTACCCTATTAGGTGCTAGCGATGGACTAAATCGACCTGCCGAGTTTGTAACAGTCGCGGAGATTATGGATTTGCGAAGTTAGTAGCCACTATGCAGGTCTTAGGTTATCTAGAAATGGCTAAGACCTCCGCCGAGCTATTACAACAGTCGGCTAAGCATCTATGCATCGTATACCACTGCTAGATACTGTTAGACTAGACGCATACAGGCCCGAGGACTTTCTGCACCGGATTAATCGGAGTCTTAGTACTATAGTGACGGAGACTAGAGGATCATTACAGATGCAATCGTGTTTAACTGGCACATATATGCCGGCTAACTATAGTCCGAGGTATCCTTATGTCTTAATCGTCACGCTGTTACACGTTAGCGTTAGCAATGTACGCTATCCCGGTATTAGTAGGTATGGGAGAACTATGCGAGGGGTCGTCGAACCTTAAGAGGGGACACTATATAAGCATAAAGTTGCTTGCGTCCCTACTCCGAATGCTAAGACTCCCTAGTAGAGCCGTACTAGGATAACCCGCCGCGTTGCTAACAGCTAAGATGCCGACGACTAACGATTTCATACCTCTTAGAGAGGATCCGGAAACTGTCTACGTGGACGAGGATGACTTTACGGAATCGGACATCGAAGACATAGAGTCTAGTTTAGAGGACGAGACACCTATAGCTATCGATTATTGGTTTAGGAAGATGTATCTTAAATGCACGATCGTAGAGAGGGTTCTGCGTGACCTAAGCTATAAGGACGCGTTCGAGGCTACTAATGTAGGATAGGTTTCCCGCATTCTTATTATGTTTATATCTAGGGTTAATGCTGACACTTCTTAGTCTAGGCTAGACACGAAGCTCTAGCAGTACCTATACAATGAGATTCTAACATCTTTATAAGCCTAAGGCATAGCTAGACCTAACTGTGCTACGGCGGTCCGCCACTCCGCTATCGCCTAGACTAAAGCTAGTCGTATACCTTTGCTAACGCTTATCGGCAACATCGTTCGCTCGGGGGGAAAGAGTAAGAGACGTGCTTTACTAGCATGCCTTCGCGGAAACGAAGAAGCTAATCCTTTATGTTAACATTAAGAGAATCCCCCCGTTTTTATATCGTTTCGTTAAGCAGAACTTCTACCTTAGCAAGAAACGCGGTCTAATCCACTAGCAATTTCCACGGAACAACATTCTATAAGTACAACTAAACAAGATGGACAAGTGAAGGAGTTGGCAAAGTATATAATGGCACTAAAAGAGCACGGAGATCGCATTAGTGCATAACCATCGTATAAGACCACCATAATTTCGTAGTGCCCACCTTAGTTTAAGTCTGTTATAGCTCTTAAAGGCTTCGTGGAAAATGGGGAGAGTAGGACTAAGAAGGACGCGAAACACGCTGCCTCGAGAAAGATGTGCGAGAGAATGCGCATCTAACCGGATTAGCTAACTTAAAGCGTTCTGTTTGCTTCGAAGTTATTATATAGTCAGATCTATAGCAAATGAACAACTTGTCCTATTATAACATTGCGGAAGCAGAGATGATCATTAATTCTAGTGAAACGCATAGATGAGGTCGTGTCTCGTCTTTAACAAATAATAGGGCAAAGAACAACTGTTTGATTCGGTATAGAGAAAGGCAGAGGTTAGTGCGCGCTATACATTGTATTCTACTAGGTATAAGGCATCGAGAGCTTAAGTCTACCTATAATCTCTACATAAGGAACGTCATACCTAATTAATTAAAGTCTCGATTCGATCGTATACTGTACTATTAACTCGTGCCGATATAGATACCAGTGATTGGTGCCTAGCCTACTCCTATGTACAATATGTACAGTGCATAGCTAGGGTGCGAGCGGGGTTCCTAGTCTCGCTACAGCTATATAATACATACCCGATCGCCATTCCTCGATTTACGATAACAAGTTCTGGTTCATGGTTTTTTCGACTGTTTTCCCTATAAGAAAACTATAGATAAGCCTAGTCCTATTATTCGTCTTCCCTCGTAGCGAGTCGGGAATAATTAGACGAAACAGCTCTACGATACTCTAACATTAATGCGTACTTTAGCACCATCTCTTAGGCCTTATGCGGTCGTTAAAACGGACTGGCACAGATTCCTTAACTATCTTTCTTAGCTATACGACTCGAAACGTGGCGGTTAGACAGTTACATCGATAGCTATAGAGTGGTCCGAAGGGACTACAAACTTCTAGGTTACGAATAACGGTGCTTACATCGACAGACAGATAACGCACCTAAACTTGTTACTTGCAAATCTTATAGCCCTCTAATCCCCTTCCGATAACGCTCTAGAAGCAGCTATAAGAGACGTTTTTGCTAAATCTATAACTTCTAGCCGCTCTAGGGTTTATAACTACACTCGCAAACTAAGACAGTATGTTGTTTATGTCGAGGCGCAAATTTGCAGTGATGGTGATTAATGTTTGTTATACTCGAGAAAGTACGGCAAAACTTTGCATTGCTAACCCTTTAATTAAAATAGCACTTTTCGACAGCATTAAAGAGATGCTAGCAATCCCATGTTATTAGCAACGCTATAGCACGGCATATGGTCTACGGCACTACGAGTACTTTCGAAATTTGTCTAAGAATGCAGAGAGTGATACTCTAGAGCGCACCTAGTACTGGATTCGTCACTATATCGGACGACTCGGATCCTAGTTCGTAGTAGCGAGATTCCTAGTAGCTATAGCTCGACAAAATCCTTAGCTCCTTAAGAACTTTAAGGTCATTCCTATAAACAAAATTGGCAGGATCGCAACACAAGTTCTTAATAAGGACATAAGCATTAGACAAGCTTTGCTTCGTACGCTTCCGAGATATAACAGTAAGCTCATCGATCTCAAAATCCGAACACTATAGTCTACGTCGAGCGAGAATCTAGCTTCGAGATTCATAGAGAACTATAGAGATCATAATTCTATACCTAGAGTACATGCTAAGACGCTAATGATGGAGCACTTCTACTCTAACGAGCTTCATTTCTTCGGAAACGATCGTTACATAGGCTATAGTAAGCCTTTATGCTACTATTGCGACCTCTATTTAAGACACCACCTAGGCAACTTCGAGACTCGACCTTGTTATAGGAACGTATAGGTTAAATGGTGCCTCCCTTTTAAGGTCGATGAAGGAGATTTAAGTAAACAGATTTATGTAGCTAAGATGCATAAGATCATCATAATTAACGTTACCCGCGATCTAGAATCTCGATTACTTTCTAGCATTAACGAGCACGAATATGCGTGTAATTCGACGACTGCATTATCCAGATTATCTATACTAGCTTTAAGATAATCACTTATATAGGGTGCACCGAAAATCACAATTTTTGCTCGAGAACAAATAGTCGTGCGATGGTACTTATCGCTATCTCTAGGAAGATAATTAAGATAACCGTAGAAGCAGATCTTTACGAGCAGGTGGATCAGTTATGCGAAAGCAAGCCATTAATAAGCTAGTAAAGGTATTAAGGAAGGAGAAGGAGATGGAAAACTCGCTTTATAGCCTAGACTAATACTTAAGCTAGTTCGTTCACTAGTTGTATAATGTTATCTCTAGATGTAGAAGCTAGTGGCGGAAGCTTAACGATAGGCGGACTTAAGCGGCCTAATAGGGGTCGCCATCTAGCTTAGAGCTACTCCGCAGTCGTCTCTACTAAGACATCGAGGAAGCATTTACACTAGTCCTCTATAAACTGTCTCGCTTGCTCCTTAGACCTAAAACTCTTATGGTAGCTATAAGGCTCTTAGTTAACTTATGGCTTAGCTCCTCCATTAGAACTAATTCGTAGCTATTAGACCATCCTATATGCTTAAGTTCGGAAAGCTTACTAGAAGTATAGGTAGATGCTAGGGTTTCGACCGTTAGTAACCGCATAATAGGCCTAAGCGTTGTTCTCTAGTGTTGTCTGTTCTTTCTTAGACTTTATGTCCACTTCGTAACGACTACCATAGTTTACGAGCACGAAATCTTTCGCCGCCTGCAAGTCATAGAAGCTCTTAAAGAAGACCTTCCGCTTAGGGCTATAACCTGTTGTTCGAACATGTGCTTTTGCCCTAGTTAAGATAGTGAGATCTCGTAATACACACGTTTGTTGCAGATACCCACTAACTAGGACGAATATATAGTAGGCTATGCTAGCCTATGCCCTTTAAGCACTGCGTAATACTCTTTGTTCTTCTTCCGAGCCATCTTCGTAAGTGAAGTGCGGTTTTGTTCTTGTTTAGTACAACTTTGCGGGTTGTAGAGATATTGTCGCATACTTATCCCTTAAGCCCTACACAATTCTGGTAGAAGCACGTAGTGGAGAGTCGCACCCCTGCCACGGATCCTTAATAACGCATAATTCTATCTTTAGTTACGATTTATCACCCGCCTATAGCTAGCAACCGGTGCGGGGTTATTTGCTACGTCAATATAGACGCATCGTGCTTTAACAAATATCATAAATGCGCCTTCTTACTAGTTAACCCCACCATGTCCCTACTAATGCCTCGCTTATGCTAGGTGGAACTACAAGTTTAGTTATGTAAAGAGGGACGTTAACAATTTAGAGACGAAGCATATCTTACTCTTCGCTACTAGTTAGAGCGCTTCGGGACTGCTCTAATTGTCTAACCTCGGATCATATTAGTAACATAAAGGTGTAGAGGCGCCAAGCGATTTTTCGCACCATCCTAGCCGTTAGGGTTACCGTGCTCTAGATAAAGAGACACGGAAAAGCACTAGTTTTTGTATAAAGGAAGTACATAGTCTTTAAAATCATTAATAATAGTGATAATGCCGTCTTACTAGGCTACTGCAGTAAAATTCTACGAATAAAAACACGCTATAGCAAATGGTTACATCTTCCGTCCAAGATTCTCTAATCTTGCGAGCAAGATAGTAAATGGGATGAGAAGAGAATTAAGAACTTTATAAAGTCGCAACTTAACACATGGTGTATCCTGTTTAATAGCGGAGATTTATCCTAAGCTAATGATAATAGGGGTTTCCTATGTCTTAATCACTCTGTGTTATGTGTAAGCAAGTCCTAGCTAGTAATAAAGCTTGTCGTTACGCAAAAAGACAATTAAGGACCTCTATCGAAATACGAGAACACTACGATCTTGTTAATAGAAATTGTATTGTATCATTATTCTAGCTAACATAACTCAAACATCTAGGCAATGACAGGTTAATAGAAAGTAAATTCCAGCGTTTTGCGCGCGTAGCGAACAGATTAATCCTCTGCTACTGCTCCTATCGGACCGTCTTTCTACCGGAAGCCGCGTTCTGTCTAATCTGTCCACTACCATTGCTTTAAGTATTACGATCCCCCGCAGATTGCGCTCTAGCAGCAAACCCAGATGAGCTTATATCACCTCCACGTTGCGCCTGCTCGTGTTAGGCTTAGACGTGAACTCGAATGGATGTAATCACCTAAGTTGATTGGATTCGAGAGGCATCACTCTTAGTTATATGACTGCTGTTCGAACTTAACTTCGAAGGCATTACGGAGTGGTGTGGATATGGAAGTTCTGTGTTACGTTAGAGTTAGGCCTAAGGGAGTAGAGGATCTAAAGCTTCTATGTGCTCGAGTGATAAAAATGAAGTCCTTGTTAGAAGCGGATCGTAGAGGAAAATATATACATACGGTGGTACTCGGCCCGAGATCTTGTGAGATGAGATACTTCGTGGTGCAGTACTAAAGCCTCTATGCTTGCCGAATACGTATGCCTGCCGTAAGACTAGCGTAGGATCTTCTATCGTGTACGAGCGACCTTACATTCTGTAATTAGTCTAATGTTAGAGATATAAATCTATCCGGGATGCGTTAATGTTAATCTCCTTACGCTTCTAAATGCTAAGCCGGGTTTATGACCAGTAGATGGGGACGATAAGCAATGTTTGGAGTTATTAAACGCGAGAGGGCCTAGAATGAGGCTAGTAAGCTTTCCTAATTATTAGCACCGCTATAGCCGCAATCTGTTATGACCTAAACTAGAGTGGATATGTACGGACCGCAGAACTAAAGTGCCGTACGGCCTTTTAGCGCGTAACATCGTAGTCTATTAGAGCATAGTTATCACACATACAGTCTACGAGCTTAATGAATCATAATGATATAACGTGGGTTAACCTGCATCCTACTAAGAAAAAGTATGGTAACTTAGAACGCTTAAATCTTTACGCTCTGCTGCAAAAACAACTAATACTTTATAGCTAACGTTAGCCTCCTCTACGGCATCCTTCTTTACTGCCATGTTTCGGACCGCCTAGACGACGCGTCCCATTATACTCGTTATTGATCTCGCGTAGAAGATACTTTAGCAACCCGCCCGCGTAAGCTTCCTCTTTAGGGAAGTATCTATAGTTCTCCCTAGTGTACTTAACTAGATCTTCTTCCGTTGCAAATACTTCCACCTAACGACCACTCCTCTTAGCGTCCAGCATGTTATAAAGGTTAACATGCGTTAGCATCACCTGCTATAATTTCGAGGTTAGTATAAGAATAGCATCGGATTAAGCCAATTACCTGGCGCAAATCGTGCAGGTTTCGTGGAAGAGGTACAATGTTTAGACGTGTACCGATCCGCATCCATGCGTGTAGATCTTTAGTATCGGTTCTAAACGTGCCATTAAAGGTCTAAACCATCGCAATTCGAAAACTGTGCCACGCTGCTTAGCTCTCTAGTAGGTATTCGCCACGATTGTTCTTTACCCATCTAAATTGTTTTCTCATTCGGTAGAACTCCCGAGTGGACGAGACATTCCTGTTATAGGAAAAAGAAGGGTATTAGGAAAAGAAATCGTCTAAAGCGTCTGCGTGCTGCATCTTTTAAAGATATGATCGGTAAGCGAAGGTATCGAGGACGAAGGGCATAGAAGTTCTTTAAAAGATAAACAGCATAGGAAGGTGGAACATGAAGCTAATATACAATTGATCCTTAATCACTATAAACCAAGAATTAGTACCGACATACATAACAGGACGATAGACCTATTAAACGCACTACGTAGGGGCAGTATAACGTTCCACTATCGTGACGAGAATTCACATGGTATGCGTCCCGTGCGGAGCAAGCGCATAACGAACGACATTAAAACAAATCTATAAGTATTTCTCATATGCCTAAATTAGTATTGGCGCTATTAGTTTGCACGGCCGCTAAGATCACCATATCTAGGATCCCTAAGTACTTCTTTAGGAAATCATGAGTTATGCTAACATTAACCTTAGCTTATGACCTAGTTAACATTAAGAGAGAACTAGGAAAGAATTCACAAAAAAGAGATGTTAAGAACCGTGTAGGCGAAATAGATGCTGTCCTATCTATCCTACATCCATACTATAAGGTTCGTTCTAGATTCCGAGCCAGATCTTCTACAGCATCGTCTCTAACACTATCTAGATGCGCTAATATTTGTCTAGGTTCGACACCTAATGTGTCACCTATTAACCAGTTAGCATAAGTGGCAATCTACGGCGGGAGTATCATTACTAGTTACGGCCTCCGATATCCGGGAGCATGCACGTTTAAAACGAGCGAGTGATATGACTTCCTCTATACATTGACGTAGAATCCAGCCATACACCATGAAATGTTCGTTCGACGCATAACTTACGCCATCTCGATTAGTCGGAGACTAACATGTCGCACTAACGTCCTCGACCAAACTTCGCGACGTGGCGCAGAAAATCTCTATAGAGTCCAATTTTTCCTTGCTTACAAAAGCAACCATGCTAGACGATTAAGGGTTAGAATCGCGATATTTCCACTTTCCCTTAGTGTATCTCGAGAGAGATTCGACATTGTTAAACAAAGAGATAAATGAAGTAGTGCCACTACCGCCACAATGATTCCTAAGAGTCGTCTTAGTCAACTTAGCGCGAGCCTTAAGTTCGTTAACGCATTTCACTGGCTTGCAAGCTGCGAAGTTAGAGCTTAATATTCCAAGCGATGGATCGTATCTACAAAAGGACTTGTCGTAGAATACTCGCAAGAGAATTGTCTCGTGTGTTGATTTTAGGGTCGTGCAATTACTCGTAATAGACATTCGTGCGTGTCCGATTCTGAGCTGTAAATCCGCTATCTCACTCTAGATGTAGCGAAGTCGTTCCGTGGCCCGAGAAAGATTAAGCATCTCTTTGCTCATATTAGCTAGTTCATCTCCGCTGTCTAACCTCCTATGAGGCTTGTTTCGAGCTTTTTTCATGCCAGCATACTCTTTCGAGGCTTCGTGAGGAGCCAACCAAATGCAGAGAAAGTCGTATATTCCCTAGATCTTACGCAGTTCACTAACAATCTAATGCGAGCTTTTCCCAGGATTAACTGTCGCATGTGAGCGTGCTTTCCCTAACGACATTTGCAACGAAGCTCTAACCTTCTGATGCACTGACAGAGGGTATTAGCATAGCGTGTGAGCTATGAGAACTGCCGTATAGCAAACGTCTGCGGACATCAGTGCGCCGTGCGCAAGTGGCCAGATACCGCATCTATAAGCCAAACGTCTGATGTTTCGGTACTAAGCCATCTCGTGCCCTTCTCGAGTGTCGATCTCCATGATGACCACGTCTTCGTGCCCGTTCATAAGCCGACGCCCTGCTTCTTCGAATGCCGTTGTCAAATCCGAGTATACAGAGATGACGCAGAGGGCTCCCTGCTTGCCCAATTAAGGTGATTTTAAATCGATCGTCGCGTCTCGGGAAGACAAGGGTCGAAGCTAGCATGCGACTGGTTCCGTGAGAGTATGCCAGTATGCTCGCGATACTGGGCTTAAGAGTCATCATCTTAGACACGGAAGAAGACCAACGGGTTTTCTTCAAAATAGGGCATTATGGTTGTTACGTTGATGTCGCCAAAGACCGAGGGTTAAGCTAACGATATAGAGTATCGGGGGTGGGCGGGTAATTTGAAACTATGATGCATGCAACTAGGCGCCCCCACTTTTAAGGATCGACATAGCGCTTATGGAGTGCGTAGAAGTGAAGCTTAACTAGATAAGCAAGCGACGTCTGATCTAATTTTGGTTGTCACATCCAAGATCGCTAACGACAGCCTTTCGTCTCATCTTTAACGCCACTAGATCTATAGCTTACTCTATTTCTGTCGAGCTTGTAAATGTATTAGCGTAGTGACATCGTATATGCATGACGTTTAAACCATCGTGGAAGCAGAATTCACGCCATAGAGGGGTCATGCTACTAGATACTAAACCTGTCTAAGGATTTACCCCCATAACGGTGATAACCTTCTAATCCTATCTGCACGTAGACAGCCTCTTTCTAAGCCGAAGTAATCGTTCTCGGCTCGGCAAGCTCCATAACGCTCGCTCGAACCTCATTAACAAATCATTTTGGTTGTTAGTATAGAACGATGCTAATAGGATACAAACTCCCGATCTACTGTCGCGCATGCTTTAAATCTCTTAAGGGCCATTAAGCCTAGGTCTAACATAGGCGTGACTCTCCTTAACACAACGATGATGTAAATCAATTCGAATATGTCCAAATGGAGTCTAAACAAGCTCTAAGGCAAAGTGCTAGCTTAGGGCTTGCCTTTTGTGTCTGCGGCAAATACACCATAGCCATGGAATAACATCGGCAAGACGTTAATCCTGCTCCTATATCACTCAAAAGCACGGATGTTCGAACACGGAATTTCCGAGTGACCTGCACGGAGTGCTACACGAAATTTAGAGATGAGACTGCTTTAGTCATGCATATGGTGAGCTCCCACTGTCTGGGCCAGCACTCTACCAAAAATGAGAAGGTACAAAGCGTGCTGCTAGATATTCCTGCTCCTTGCAATTGTGGCAAGGTAATTAAGAGCGAGGGTGCTACGAAGCAGCATACGCACGATACTCTTCGCCATTGTTCACGAGCTGTGAGAAGCAGTGAGTCGACTCAGATTGCGATGCACAAACCTTATGACATGTCTACAATGATGTCTCGCACGAATCTGGACTAGGTTTTCTCTGTCTTTCTCTCTTACAAGTATCTTCGAGGACGTGTGTAGGGTGATGCTAGCACTCTATTAATGTACTTGCTTATGTCAAGGTAGCAAGAAACACGTTATGGCCTTAGTGAAGATTAAGGATACAAAGGACAATCGAACTGTATTATGGCCTATATCATGGAGACAAGACAGTCCATTCTGGCGAGTGGAAGGTACTTGTGCTTAGACATTAGAAAGTTTGAGTGTACCCCTTCATAACTCTCGTAGTATAAATGGAGGAAGTCTTGTGATTTTAGTGACGTAACCAGATATACCGACAGGCTTTTCATGACTAGCAGTACAATGAGTGGCCGAACAATTCTTCCACGTGGACGTGTCTTTCGATATAAGCGGTTGCCGACATGATTCTTCTGTTGCCGTCCACCATACTGTCAACACAATTACACCTACCGCTGTTATGCTTCTGCGATTTTGCCTTCTCTTGCTCCTTCCTTTGCATCAGATTAATATCATCGGTTGTCGGCCTCTTGTGTGTCGTAGTCATCCTCGACCGTGGTACGTCCCGGCTGTTCCTAATAGCGGGCGCTGTTAAAATTGGGATCGGCGTTTGTCCTGTACTAATATATGGCTAACTGGAATTCTCGAGTCTAGGGTTCAGCCTAAGATGACCCTACTGCCCGGAGCTGTCTCTATAATGGTCTACAAAATCGCACACATGCGACACTTCTCTAAACACGAGGCAGCTAACCATTATGTTAGTGCATATTGTGTAGTCGGATTTAGCGTTGGGTTTGACGGCATTGGCTTAAACTAACACGAAACGGGCACTCGCAGACAATTGGTTTCTAGCCCTCCCATATCTATGACAGTGATATAGAAGATTTGCGGAACGACTGTACGTCGAAAGGAGTGCCTGTCGAGCGAGCTTAAGTATAGCGCTCTCTAGATGGCAGTATTTTCTCATTTATACACGATCAAGATGCTAGAGAATAGTTCACCGATTAGAAGCTGAACGTATCTCGTTAGCGGATGGTTTACGTGGTTTAAAATTAAAGAACGACTCGAAACTACGTCAGCATAATGACTTGTTTGCAGGATCTCGACACTTGCTTACGTGGTTTAGGGTCGAAGAATTCTTCGAAACTACGTTAGCCGCACAACTTCACTGCTAGCTTACATGTTTAAAGGACGAATGACACTTCCAAACTATCTAGGGAGCCTAGAACGTTACGTAATTTAAGCGCAGAGAACGACTCGAAACCACGTATAACCGACGCTTCTTCTTACCACCTTACGTGGTTTCCACTCTAAGCACGATTAGAAATCACATTAGCGACATAAGTCTATCGCTAACTCTCGCCAGTTCACGTAGTTTAAGGTCGTAGTGTGATTCGACACTACGTCGAAAGCACGAACATACTGCTAGCTCATATAGTTTAAGCTCAAAGAATAGCGCGAAACCACGTAAAACCACATTATCGGCTTACATAATTTAAGGTCGCAGCTAGACCTAAAACCACGTAAAAAGCACAATCTCATTGCTTGCACTATCGCTAGTCTTTATAGTTTAAGCGTATAGGAAAAGCCTAAACCATATAAGCATTAGGACTCTAAGGCTAACTTACGTAGTTTAGACTCGAATGACGGCGAAAGATTAGGTAAACAGCATGAGCCTACTTAGGTTAAGCTTGCCGGATGACCTAAAACCGCGTAAGACACGGATTCTTACTAGCGATTATTAATGCACATCGACTTTAGCGTAAGACCATCGATCGAGTAGACACGCACTCGTAGATTAGATTCGTCGAGCGCGCCGCATTAATTTAGGGTCTACCGCCTAGGGTCTCTAATGGAAATATACACATCCGTCGGCTAGGTTCGTTAAGTGCATAGAGAATAACACACAGACGTAGAGCAGCTAGGTGTTGCTATCACGATTAAGCTCTGCCTGCTAGATACATTAAGCTGCGCTAGAAGGCATAATAGAGTGTAGGCCAGATTATAAGTCGTAACATTTAAGATGGCAAGAGATGATGTTAGGACGTGACATTATAAGTGCAGTGCTTATAGCGATACATAGTCTATATGTGCAAGCTGGCGGTTCTAACTAAGACATCTAGCTAGTAATAGCATAAGAGGCTCGGATCCCGAAGAATCTAGGGCCGCGGATTATCGCGCGATCCGACGCTTAGATTTAGATATGCGACTAAGCCGAACATCTAAGTCTAAGCGTCTTATAGTCCGAGATAGCTTAGCATCGACGCTAACATAATGCTTATTGCCGTTACCGGTGACTATAGCCTTAGCACGGCTGTAAAAGTTGCTATAGAGTGAACCCTACGATACGTAATTAAGGTCCGCTACGGCGAGAACTCTTCTATAGATGCAGTGAATCTTTAGAACTAGACGGTATTTGCATAGATCCATTAACTACAAAAGGGATGGTACCCCTACGATTAGGATATTAAGAATTAGCGGGGCAGTACCTTACACGGGCTTGCCCTAGCTAAGACTGCCGTTATAATTAAGGAGTCGGCTAAGAGTAGTAATATCGGCGTTAAGGGGCAAAGTTAGGAATAGCAATTAATACGTAGATACGGGTCTAAGCTATATGACGAGACGTAGATAAGTAGATAAAGAGGTTATAGGGTAGCAGTAGCGAAGGCTTATAACTAGCCTCGGCGGTTATTACGTAATGGCCGGCTAAGGTTAGGACTAACTCTTACAATTTGACTAACGTTAGAGAGCATATCCTAGACCCGTGCCTTAAGACTAGAGAAAGGTGCAGGTTCTAGAGATGGATCCGTAACGAGTAACTCGAAATTCCTATAGCTTTAGCGGCAATGGTAGATCGGGTCTACACATACGCATGAGGTAATAGCAGATCTGCTAGAGTCGTTAGCCCTTCTACTGTCTAATCTTCTTAAATGTTAGGAAGTGGAGCTTTAAGTAGGAAACAGTAAAATATGGAAAGGATAGGCTTAACCATATAATTACTCTAGAGCATTAGGTTTAGGTAGATAGATAATTAGAAACAACATCTTAAGTGAAATTTAGTACACATACGACTAAAGAACTAATGACATAATCTCTATAAACACATAACCTCTATAACTCCAACTTATTTCGGGTTTAGGTTAGGACCTTTCGGAACGAAAAGAAATCCCTAAAGCATTAGCACTAATAAGGCTTAAGTAGACCGAGTGACACATCTGTTCTCGATCTAATCTAGGCGCGCGGACAGCTAGGCTTAGCTATGAATGGAAGTTAACCTTTAGTAGAACCTTATAACGGCCGACGTTGCTTAATAAAGCAACTAGACTATTCCCGCGAAGCATGGCTACAATGTATAGTGCTTAGAGTCTCTAGGTCCTATAGACAGACAATCCGTGTAACTTAACCATTCGCGTAGCAGTTTCTCGCTTAGATAAAACATAAGACCTAGTAACTTTACAGGTTCTAGAGTGGGAGGCCCATTAGACGACATTAGAGTGTTTAGCCCGGATGCTATTAGACAATCATCCGGCAGATTAGGCTATATAGGACTCGACCCATGATCTTGCTAGGAATGTTCTAAAGGACGCGGTGACTTTCTAGGTTCTAGGATAAGAGGCTTAATAGATGATACTAGACTATTAGACCTAGACGTTATTAGAGAATGATCTAGCAGACTATTCTGTAAAGGACTCGTAATGTGATGTTACTACGAATGTTCTAACTAGGTATCTAGCCCTAAACCAGCATGCATACGCGCCAGCCAACTTAAGATGCTTAGAAATTCGAGACCTAAAGCTACGAGAGACGGGGCTACGAGACGTAGGGACTTATCCGGCCTACTAGGCTAAGGACTGTTACCGTCTGTCTTAGTCTCGTCGTAGCGCCTCTTTTAAGAGGAAAGGGGTCTCTTCTAAACACCCCTAGACTAACTTCTCTTATCGTAAGGAGTCGTAGGAACAGTATCTAGAGAGCATCCGGAGTCGATAGCTTTATAGTCGCTAGCAGACGACTACTACTAGGCGTAGTAAGCGGAGCTAATTTCTATGCTCGAGAAGGCAGAAGAGACTAGGCGAACGGTAGCCTTAAGCGCAAATTTCTATGTCTAGCCTAAGGGGTAGGGTTAGTACATGTCATCTACTTAGATCTTAGCTGCTTACTAGACGTAACTAGGTTCTTCGAATGCGTTAAGACGATTTTACTACTAGGTTAGAGAAATATAAGAGTGTCTTTTTTAAGCTCTACCCCATTAGTTAATACGCCGCCTAATGCTAAGTTATCTAGGATATAGAGTTAGCCCTACGTCTATGTTAACACTTTAATAACAAGTGATTAGGTGTTTAGAGGACCTTATCGTTTAGTTTAATTAGAGCGTAATTATGTTCGACTGCTTCTAACGCGTAGTAGGCGTTATCGCTCGCGGATTTAGACTCCTCGTCTTCGCGACCGATGTAACATGTTAGACAGCTCTATGTTATACGTATACTGCGTATGTCGGCGGATGGCGGATTTGCTCGTCGCGTAGATTGTTGTTCTTATTTAGGGGTGATGTGTGTTAACTCTAGAAGATATGCGGCTATTATAGCTATTAGTGGAGGTTCCTAGAGGTGTATATTAGGCTATAGGAGCTTACCGCCCGGGTCGAGGATAGAAGAGGCGGGTTAAGCCATGTCTTTGTCTTTACGATCTTAGACCATAGGAAGTGTAATAGAAGGGTGAAGATGCACGGAGGCAGACTTGTTAGCGGCACGGTATTACGTGTCTTATGCTACGTTAGCATTCTAGCATTATAGTAGTGCACCCGAAGTAGTCTTAGGCTGTAGCCGAGAATTAGTGTAGGGCTTTTACCTGCTAGAGCGAGACCCGGCAATAGTCGCTATAATGCTTATATATGCAGATGCATAGATTCGCGCGTTATAAAGATAGCTATAAAACATGTCTAGCATATAGAGATAGTTATATAATAGATACGCGTCCTGCTATAGCATAGAAAAATGTGATAGAGCGACGGTTTAAGAATGCTATAAGTGATGATTAAACACGCGGTGCCCTTTTTTTTTCCATTAGGATCCCTTAGGAAAAACATGACCATCTCTAAACCTAAGAAACGCCGAGCGCCCCATAATGTGGATGTTTCGGCAACCTCCTCGGCAGTATGTTAGTAAGGACACACCGTTAATGATTACAATTTACTAACATAATGACAGAACACAAGTTCGTCTAATAGCATTAATAAGGTTCCTAGGACTCGGAAGGACTATACGAAAGACGGAGTAACGAACTATCCGCACTATAGCATTAAAATAAAAGAACTTGCTACGGCAGTCGCGGCTATTAAGAAGATGCAATCTAACTTAAACCGACGTCGGAAAGACCTAGACGAAAAGGAAAAAGAAGATTAAGATAAAGAGCGTAACGTCCTTTACGAGCTTCGAACCACTCGGAAACGCGTGAACGAGGAATTCACTAGTTCGTAAGAAGTGGTATGTAATAAGACGGCTACCGGAATCCGCGATCTAGGTCTGTTAACCCGTTAGAATATCTATAAACCATAACCTGACCCATGTATCTATATAGGACCTAGTAAGCCTAAGTTTGCGCTTAATGCGTTCGAATTAGTTATGACGGGACTGGGCGAATATATACGCCAGTTAGAGGACCTTAACAGACAAATTCTAGAGGCAGAGAGGGGAGTTTTTAATAATGCAGAGCTCGAAGAGATGAGATTAGACTAAGAGCAAGAGACTAAAGATCTTAAGGATGAAACGAAGAAAATAGAAGAAGTAAAGGGGGCGCTTTAGAGAGATTAGAAGACGGCGCATCAAACAACTTAGTAATAGTATCGTCTCTTGTTAGATTTGCTTTATACCATCTATAATCATCCTACGCAAAATTAAGGAACAGTGACTAAGAAGTTGTATTAGTTGGATCGAGAAAGGAGGAAAACAGGCAAGATCTCGAAACGAGTGATGCAAGTAATAGAGGAGAAGTTATAGTGGCCGACTAGCTCTTCTAGTCGGGATAGGTGAAGGCACGAGGGATGTGGCCGTGGCTGTTGTTAACGCAAAGGTTGTCGAGGGTATCGAGGAGTGAAATGATAAGGCGTAGAAACGAGACCAGTTCGCCGATTTATACGTAAGGTGATGAGAGACGAAGGAAGAGGGTTCGTGACAGTGGTTCGAAGGTCATGTATGCGAGGCGCGTGGTTTGTAAGTGTTGTCGAGGACGAGGAGATGCCGCTAGTGACGAGGATCCGCTTAGTGATTCGATGTTAAACGGCTGGACTTTGGGTATCGCGCGCACAAATTGGGACGGCATCTCTCTACCTACTTATAACTCTAAGGCGCTTCATGAGTCACACCCCTTTTAAATCCACCGTTCCGGCGACTGTCGCATCGCATGGGCAAGCGACCCTTGGCGCTCTGTCACTAGACTAGAGACATAGTCGATCCGGCACCTGTCGTATCGAATGTCTTAACTTGCGCGAAGCACGAAAAATGCAGAACTAGACTTGTCGCATAAGTCTGTAGGTGATTTGACTAGTGGTTGTTAACATGTTGCTTGTTAAGATTTCTGTATATTATTCTCGGTTGCAAAATTCGTTGCTTAACGATGCAGTGGGGCACCCTTCCACCCTCGAATTCATAGCTTTTTACACACTATTACCTCTATATACACGTCAAATTAAAGCTATTCATTAGCTGTATAGGCGCGATTAAGGCGTAGCACCTCAGTAAGCAATATTCTAGCTGTTTTAAAGCCTTCCGGGCAGAACCTCACGAATTTTAGAGCTCTTAACTACTACTTAACATGGCGCTCTTAGAGGACGACAAGGACTTTATTTAGGCTATGTTTCGCGACAACTGCACCGCTGCTACAGTCCTTAAGGTGTTTCCTTAAGCACCTCGAAGTACTCTACGATAGATAAAGATTAATTTTAACTGCTTTAGGACCGTTCGTAAGCCTACTTCTACGCTTAAGCGTAGAGGTAGAAGACTTAAGATCGACGGTCCTATGCATAAATACTTAACTAAGCTTCTTACCTTACGTAACGACACATGGCTAGAAGAGCTAGTGTTCGAATTATAGTGTTAATTTAGCATTAAGGTGCATAAATCGACTATCTCGCGTATGCTAAAATTAGACTCTCTAAGCAATAAGATTAATACTCGGATCGCATAGAAACGAGACCTAATCTAGCAAGGCGTATATGAGGAGAAGTTAGTAGAGCTTATAGCGGAGGGTATGTCTAGTGGTGCTATTAATAACTCGGTCGATATGCTCCTATATTTAGACGAGTTAGCAGCAAGCGAGAAGGCACTATTTAGGCGACGGTCTTAGTCTTAGATCGGACATCTAGCCTTTACTAAGTCTAAGCTAGTAAATAAGACACGTTATTTAGTACTACCGGCCCTTAATATCGATGGGTATCTACTAGGTTCGACCCTTATAGTAGAGGGCGCGGTAACCTAAGAGATCTTCGAACACTAGCTTAAGATAGCGATACTACCTCGTTACGAGCCGTTTCTAGGTAAGAGGTCGATAGTTGTTATAGATAACTGCTCTACCTACCACTTAGAGAGGGTAAGTATCGCCGGGCAGCACTTAGTATGTCTAAATTATAACCATTTCTAGGTTATAGGCATATGTCGATAGGTAGGTGTCTACCTACTATACCTACCGCCATACTTACTACATCTAAACCCTATAGAACAGTCCTTCCACCTCTTAAAGCAATGGTTACGTCGATAGAGGGACCTCGCGCCGAAGCAGTTAGATTTTGACACCCTAGGTAAGAACTATAAGTTAGCATAGAAGAGACATCTAGAGGAGGCTTTATACGCTACGCTTAAGAGGGTTAACGTACGAGGGTTGTTTAGACATGCTAGGGTGCCTTACTAGAGTAAACCATCGCTAGTTTTATCCTATAACTCGTCCTAATCGTCTTAGTCGTCGCTTTCTAGCTCTTTATAGTCGGTACTCTAAAGGTTATCGCTCGAGTTATCGT
>JALPCE010000373.1:0-20749 GCA_026538705.1 Aureobasidium sp. GC_Fusr_1 | reverse complement strand
TTCTTTGTTCTGACTACACACGAAAGCAGGACAGTAGGAACCATCTGGACATCAGCTAGTTCCACTCGTGAAACTCTAAATCTCGGATCTTGATGTACACAGGACATTTCCATCGCTCACATCAGGGCAAACAAGTTCGCTCAGATGAATTGACCAGTTTCTCCGCGCGCAGATTCAGTCTAAGAGCGGAACGTGTGTCACGAGCGAGCTGTGCCAGGTATGAGAAACGTTGACGGTCGGCATTGAACAAGTAGGAATAGCTTCGCATGCTTTAGCGTGCATCATGCAAGCGAGACGCTGGCGGCTCAATGTCCATGATGTACTTCGCGATCAGGACTTAGATTCTTCAGGAGGAGCAAGACTTGCCCACAAGACTTCTCTGCCTATCCGTATCCAAACGAAGCACTGAATTGACATCAATCCAGTCTCACAGATTGAACGCGGGACAGCATGTCAGCATGTAGAATCCTCCGATTTCTCGAACGCAATCGCACCACTGACAGTAAGTGAATGTGGTTCCCTGAAAGGGATTTCGATGGTAAGACTCAAGATAGAGATCTCTAGAGCCATCCTCCAGCGAGTCAATGCGTCTCGGAAGCCGGTCCGAGTACTTGTGGTACAACAAAGCAAAAACCCAACCTGGACTAATCAGAACTAACAGATCTGTGGAGATGCTTTCTCACTGCTTCGTATCAAGGTTTGACTGCAAAGGCAAAGTATGTTACGGCATCGTAGGATCCTGAGCCGCACAGCCAGGTTGTGCGGTACGGCGTGACGAACACGTCTGCTATTGTGTAGTGATGCGCTTGAAGATAACAATTCGCAGTGGCTGATCACGGGTTGATCGCCGCGTACACAAACGAGTGAACCAGCTGAGCAGATATCCTCGCTGATGACGAACGTGTCTTCTAGCGACCCTAGTAGCGATGAGGATATTCATGAGGCCAGCGCGGCTGAGAGTGGGTCGAGGCTAACAATGGTACCTGAGGCGGCCTTAGACTGCCGTGATGTGCGTGCCATGAGTTTTGATGATTGCATGCGCCCAAGTGCTCAAGGACGGATAGTGGAGCTGCCAGAGCCAGAAGTAGATATGAAGGATCGAAGGATGCACTTAGGGCTGTGAGTGCTCAGGATTGAAGGAGCTAGCCCGCCACCATGGGGAAAGCTTCATGTCGTATATGCATCATGCTGGCTGATCCCGGTACAAAGAGAGCTGGTCGAAATCAGCGAAGCAACAGACTTCATCATGACTTGGTTCTCTTGTTCGCGTGTTCCTGGAGACGCTTGCTAAGGATCTCATATTCTGGTTCACTAGATCTTCCTCCCCTGAGTTTTCTTGGCCTTGGACTGATTTCATCTACTTCGTATCCGCGTGAGTCGTACCATCTTCGTGCGTGCGTATTACACGTAAAGACGGTGAGCATTGTTTTGTCCATACCAGTGGCTCTACCGATGTGTTCGACCAGACTGAAGAGGTGTCGTCCCAGACCACAATCCCGGAAGTGCTCGGAGATGTGGATTTCGTAAATGTAGGCGACATTTTCTTCTTCTTCTTCTGTGATCATGAAAGATAGGAAGCCAATGATTGATGGGTCCAGCTTTAGGTTTTCGCTCCATTGCTTCTCGGTCTCTGGAAAGTGACCCCCTTTAAGCCTGACGATCAGGTAGCGCATGTCTTCATCCTCCATCTCGTCCAGCTTCTTGCTATCACTCCAGCCTTGTTCGCTTGCGTTGTAGTCTGTGTAGCTCGTATGTTTGATCAGTTCGAGGAGGGTTTGTGAAACGAATGGGGGAGGCTTGGTTGATTCAGTGGTTTCTGCGTCAATCTGCCCAAAGAGGTCGAGACTTGTAAACATAAGAATGTCAAAGTGCATGCTGGCGTCAGTACTCAATTCTGATTTCTGGCTGGTGTTTGATCTGTAGGATGTATACTCCATCCATCCCGGGGGTAAATAATCTTTGGTGAACTGGAGCATAGGCAGAGTATTGAGGTCTCTGATTCTTCGAAAACGCAGATAGGCCTCACCAGCTTCAGTGTAAAGCTTGGTACCTTGAGAAGTTTTCTTCCCGAATGTGCGAAAGATGTCGCTATGCTTGATGAGCTCGGATCCATTCTCACTGGAGGTTCGCAGTGGGAACTCCTTGAGGAACTCGCAAGCTCCAAATATGACCCATGTCATCTCCATGTCTTTGAGCGAAGATCGAGCCTCCTGCAAGAGTTCCTTGGCTTCCTTCTCATCTTCGTGGTATAGTGATTTGACCAGATCAAGGGTTGGTGGCTCGCCATTCTTTTCTTGCTTTAGTTGTAGGGCGGTATTTACTTCAAGGAGTTTGTTGATGCCCCATAATCTCCATTTGTTGATTTCTCTCTCGATCGCTGCACTCGACATGGTTAGACGTGAACTGTGTCTTGTTCTTCCGGTGAGATAAATTCTGTTGGTGGACGCGACGGTGTTATGTTCGTGTTTCGTGTCGTCATCCGAACGACCCGAGGGCTCGACGTTTTTGGATTCATGCTCCGCAAAATGTAGACGACATCAACAAGAATGAACTCGGCCTCGACATGATGCGGCAAACAGCGAGTCTATGGGCAAGGATAGCGACACAGAAGTCGCTACTTCGAGGAAAGAATGTCCTAACGCTGGAACATGTACGCCTCAATTTCGGTGTGTGTGGTTTGGCAATAGCTGACAATGAACAAAAGTTCATGCAAAAGAAGAAGGCGCTCAGTCTCTGGCGCGAGATTATGCGAGCCATCACCAGTACGTCTGTCATGTGCAAGTCCATCTTTTCCCAGTGACTGATCGGTTGAAGAAATCCCTGGGTCACCGACGAAGAGAGAGATGCGAGACTATGCGCGCACCGAGTTCGAGAGGCACCGGGACGTGCATGACATTGGCCACATCCGTTATCTCATCTCGACAGGGCGCACTCAATTTGATGGCATGAAGCGATACATCAATGAGCAGGTGCTATGAGAAGGTGGTGCAGGCACTCTGGCACACCACTCAAGCTGCGAAGCGTCGCACTTTCTCCTTGCACTCATTGTCCTATTACAATCACCTCCTAAGATACCCGACCCAATCATCATCACAATGCCTTGCTTTCTAAGAAGCTAAACCACATGTTTTCCAAGTGATTGTCTTCACAACTGTCGATAAATTTGCAGTGACGATATCAAGTGAAGTTGCAGCTTTTGGTGGAGGAAAACACAAGCGGCAAGCTCCGTCGCATTCGCAACTGCGAAAAGAAGAAAGTGCAGCGTTGCGCATCGCGCCTTCACTTTGACAGAAAGATTCAAGGTTCAGACACGAGACACTTGCAGCTTCTTCTCGACAAGCTCTCTGCCGCATACACAACCACTGCCCCTCGCAACTCATCACTCAACACCGCCTCATCCTCGATCCATATCTCATCATGGCCGAAGTCGCACAATCGCCCGTCCCTCTCGACACCATTCCCATCTCGCCCGAGGGTGGTAACGCCGCTTCGGACTCCACCCCCAGCGCAAACTCTGGCGATGTTGTCACCGTCTTCCACGACCCCGAGAACTTCAACGTCAAGCACCCGCTCGCACACACCTGGACTCTGTGGTTCACCAAGCCTCCCAGCGGAAAGGTAGTTGCTCGTCAATCACATTCACCAGCCGCACGCTTCTAACACTCTGAGCAGCAAGACTGGAACGAACTTCTGAAGGAGGTCATCAGCTTCAACAGTGTCGAGGAGTTCTGGGGCATCTACGTAAGCCGTCGTCCTTGTCAATCCTTCACTCGGACGACTCTAATCTCTCTCAGAACAACATCACCCCCTCCTCCGAGCTCGCCCCCAAGTCCGACTACCACCTCTTCAAGCAGGGCGTCCGCCCCGAGTGGGAAGACCCCCAGAACAAGCACGGTGGCCGCTGGTCCTACACCTTCAAGCAGCGCCAGGCCAACGACGAGATCTGGCTGCACGTCCTGCTCGCCGCCATTGGTGAGCAGCTCGAGGACGACAACGACAACGAGGTCATGGGTGTCGTCATCAACATCCGCAAGGCTTTCTACCGTATCGGTCTCTGGACTCGCAGCGCCGGCACCAAGGCCAACCCCACCAAGCAAGGCCAGCCCCAGCGCACCCCTCAGGAGTCGCAGGCCATCCTCATGAAGATCGGCGACCGCTTCAAGCAAGTCCTCCAGATCACCGACAAGGATCCCGTCGAGTTTATGGGTCACTCCGACTCCGCCAACGCCGGCTCCACCCGTGCTAAGGCCAAGTACCAGGTCTAAGCGAGAATCTTTCAATCTCCTTGTTGAACTTGCATTTACAGCGGCTCCGGAGTTGAAAATACTCCCAAAAAGGCGTACCCGGCGTTGTTACCTTTCTTCGAGGCCACCAAGGCTTTCACACCACTTTTACACAGCATGACATTTATGGGGGCATGACTTTTCTTTTTTCTCTTCTCGTCCGATCCACACATATATACCAAGGGGAAGACAGCAGGAGCGGGTAGTCTAGGAGGTTGAGCAAGTGGCCCTCTGTTCTTAACGACGTCCGTCTGGTTTTTATGACGCGTAGAACCGGGATTGGGATGGCAGGTTTACGTAGAGGTTGATACCCACGAATATGAAGCATCTGATCAACAACAGATCTGAAAATTCGTCCACGGTGGATACCCAGAGCACGCTGTTTGATCATGCGACTAAGGAGCCTTCGTCAACATTAGAGCTGACGAGCTGTTTCAGAAACCTTTCAACCAGGAGAAGGTTGCTGTTCACAGTCCACTTGGACGCAGATACTCGGGTGAGTATACGAACTATTCAGCAGGTAATAAATAGATCTTCCCGCAAAGCAGCATTGGAAATGGCGAATCAGCGCACGCGACATGGCCCCACCACTATATGAGCAGCCATATCTACAGTAAGCGATCCTTCTGTCGGGGATATATAGAAGCAGCTTGCCCAAGTCCAACACTCTGATTTGCATCACATTTTTGTCGACGTAACCACTCGACACAACAATGGCAGAGACAGCAACTCTACGAATCGCCATTGTCGGCGCCGGTATGTGAAGATATCAGATTTGCTTTTTGAGAGGTAATTTTACTGACCTCGTTGATCTAGGGATCACTGGTCTCACTACCGCGATTGCTCTACGCAAACTCCCGAATGTGGATGTACAGATCTATGAGCGGGCGACTGAGCTTCGGGAGTTGGGGCAAGCTATCGCTATCAACCCAAATGGTTTGCGCACGCTTGAGAAGTTGGGATTGCATAAAGTGCTTTCTGAGGAACTGGGGTATAGGTGTGCTAGTGGTATACCACAGACATTGAGGTAAAAGGTTGGAGTGTATCTTGAGTCCAGAGGGGAATACTGACGGTGACAGACACTGGAAGACTAATGAAGTCGTGGGAAGAGAGCGACATACAGTAAATGTCGAGGAAAAGCATAAGATGACTAGGTTTTATCGGCCTTGTCTTCAGGAGACGATACTGGAATATCTACCTAGAGAGATTATACACCTCAACAAGCGGGTCATTGATGTCAAGATCAGGGACAAAGGTGTTGATGTCGAGTTTGCGGATGGTATAAGCATACATGCAGACTTACTTGTCGGTGCAGATGGGATTCGATCAGCTGTTCGTGGCTTCTTTGTGCCTGACTTTGAGCTCAAGTGGTCCGGGTGGATTGCATATCGCTCTGCTTTTGATGTCAAGCTGCTTGACGATGTCGAGGACTTGCCGGAGGATACAACACAATGGGTATGTTTGCATTCCTATCCCATGATGTCTTGTGATTGACCTCTAGCAACAGTGGTCCTCTCAAGACGGTATCCTAGGGACAAGGATGGGCAGAACCAAATACGGCATCGTAGCCTTCCACAGCGTTGACCCTTCCAAGAATCAGAACTTACTGGAGAAGACACGCTGGGACGAAACAACAGGCACAGCCACGCTCCGGGAACTGTACGAAGACTTTCATCCAGTTGTGAGAAACATTGTTGGAGCTGTACCACAAGTACGCACTTATCCGAATTTCTACGGTGGCTTTCTCGACTCGTATGAACATGGCGGTCGGGTTGTGCTTGTGGGCGATGCAGCACATTCGCATGGAGGGGCATTAGCTGCAAATGCTTCTCTGGGGATTGATGACGCTTACTGTCTTTACCTATCTTTTCTCGAAAAGGTGTCTCCAGACGGATACTTGAGCTTGAGAGCGGAGGAGTTACAGCAGATCTTGCAACGCTATGTTGCTGTACGCAAACCGCATTGTGAGAAAGTGCTGAGAGTGGCACATGCGATGTATGGTATGAATAATGAGCGGCTATGGGGTGGAGGAGAAGAGGAGACGGATGAGCAGCTTAGGGAGAAGTTGAAGAAGAGGCCGTATGCTGAATGGATCCATGAGTACGATGTGGAAGCTGCGTTTAAGGATGCGGTTCTACGTGAGTAGTCGATTAGACGATAGATCTCTCTGCCGACACGAGATGTTAGCATGCAGACTCCATATAGTTCAAAGATGAGACAGTTGTGTCACAATAACATGTCGGTAACGGTGTTGGCGACATGATTGGGAAGGGACCCTGACGGCCTGAAGCTGCGGCCCCACAATTGTTCCCAAAGAGGGAAAGAGCAAACAAAGCAAGAGGCAGATGCATCATTTGTTGATTCGAGGAAGGAGCTGAAAAACAACAACCGAGCAGAATTAGCCAATCCATACTGCGACACGCCCTGGCGGCTGTCAATCCTCTATCGTCACCGTCTTATTTGCGCGCAGCTCCCTCCCACACCAGATACTGCCTTGAGCCGCCGCAAACATGGCCGGCGCAATCGATGGCGCTTCCTCCATCACCGTCGCCGTTCGCGTCAGACCCTTTACCATCCGCGAGGCTGCACAACTGACCCGCGTCGACGATGGTCCTCTCTTCCTGGGTGATGGCTCTCTGGCTGCTGCGCCCGTTCAACGCCATGCCGGCAAGGGCATCCGATCCGTCATCAAGGTCATGGACGAGAAATGCTTGTATGCCCACAGCCTGGCGCCGCTCCGCCCAAAGCACTAACAAACCCGTCAGGATCTTTGACCCGGAAGACTCATCTACCCAAGGACGCTTGCGACCGGGCATGGGAGGAAAGAGAACCAAGGACCAGCCCTTCACCTTCGATCGAGTCTTTGACGACAACACAACCCAAGCCGAAGTCTACGAAGCCACCACCAAGAACCTCCTCGACAGCGTCTTTGACGGCTACAATGCCACGGTTTTCGCCTACGGTGCCACGGGCTGCGGCAAAACACACACCATCACGTATGTACTGACGCCTAGAAACTCGCCATGCACACACTGACACGACGAGCAGAGGCACTGCCCAACACCCGGGTATCATCTTTCTGACCATGCAAGAAATGTTTGAGAGGATTGGCGAGATGCAGGAGGAGAAACAAACAGAGGTCACACTCTCATACCTCGAAATCTACAACGAGACGATCCGCGACTTGCTCATCCCCGTCGGCGAGGTCACCAAGCGAGGCCAGGGCCTGATGCTGCGCGAAGACGCCAACCAGGCTGTTTCGGTTGCAGGCCTCACCTCGCATCGTCCCCAGAATGTCTGTATCGTACACCTTTGCCTAGAAAAAGGCTCCTCAACTAACATGCGCCTAGGTCAACGAAGTCATGGACATGCTCATTCGAGGAAACGAGAATCGCACTCAATCACCCACCGAAGCCAACGCAACCTCGTCCAGATCCCACGCCGTCCTGCAGATCAACGTCGCGCAAAAGGATCGTAATGCTGGCCACTCCGAACCCACCACCTTTGCAACTCTCTCAATCATCGATTTGGCTGGATCAGAAAGAGCCTCGGCAACAAAGAACCGCGGCGAGCGCTTGCTCGAAGGTGCCAACATCAACAAGTCTTTGCTCTCTTTGGGCTCATGTATCAATGCTTTGTGCGATCCAAAGAAGAAGAACCACGTACCCTACCGCAACAGCAAACTTACCCGTCTCCTCAAATTCAGTCTGGGTGGAAACTGCAGAACAGTCATGATAGTCTGTGTCAGTCCAAGCTCCGTACATTTCGACGAAACACAAAACACTCTACGCTACGCCAACAGAGCCAAAAACATCCAGACCAAAGCAGTTCGCAACGTCTTTAATGTTGACCGCCACGTCAAGGACTATCTGAAGAAAATCGACGAACAGATGGCTCTCATCAAGGATCTACAAGCCCAGCACAAGGAGTTCGAATCTCTTGCCTTTACCAAGTTCAAGAAGGTCGAAGACAAGAGGAGTGCTTTACTCAAGGAAGCTCTTGCCAGGATTCGTGCGGCATACGACCACTCAGGCGATGAACGCAAGGAGTACATCAACAACATGAAGCGACTGCGACAAATCGAGCGCAGAATTGGCCTCATCTCTGCCTGGATCGGTAGTTTCGACCAGATAAGTGAAAACCGCGAGGATGAGGAACCACCGCTCAGCTTGACATCCATGCGTAAAACGGCCGTGGGAATTCTCGCCGAGCTCGAGGGAAGCAGACAGCACTATCACAAGCGCCTTGCAAAGGTGAGCTGGGAGCGTTCCCTAGACACGGCCCTTCAAAATGGCATACGTCAGATGCAAGAAGTCGACGCCTCAACGTCAATGACATCTCCCGCAGTTGCAAGCTTGAAGCAAGAGGTCGAGGTGCTGCGGAGCAGAGCAGAAAGAGAAGCGCAATCAGCCGTTCTCGACCATGAAAAGACCGGCGATACGGCACTTGTACAAGTCCTGCTCCAAGCACACTTCGAGACCATCGCAATTCTCGGTCAGATCATGCAGATGGACGAGGAAGAAGCTGTCAAAGCAGCCAAGATGGTCCTCACCAAGCTACTCAACTCGTGCACAGAGGCTACCTCGCAGGTCATCCGCCCAGATGGCGGTCTTGCCATCATCGAAGCAGTACCACCGACGAAGTCAGGGACACCCAAGAAGAAGAAGGCGATCAATCTGGCGGGTCCTTCTCCGATAAAAGCAAAAATTCGCCCAAGCATGATTGCTCCACAATTCAGGCAGTCTCCCAACATGGGACCATCTCCAACGTCACCCAAGCGAAGGAGGCTGGGAGTCCCTAGAAAGTCTACGGCTGTGGCCTTCAACGGCGGTACACCCAAGAAGAAGTCATCATCACCAGCCAAGATTGCAAAGCGTGGTGTAAGATGGCGAGACGATACCGAAGATGGCAAGCTGGAAGAATTCCAACCAACACCGCCCGGACTAGATTCTTCGCTTAATGAGGCAGATATGTCACAGTTCGCTCCTGCACAATCTCAATTAGGAGATCATTCTGATAGCCTGGACTCTAGTCCCATCCCTCCGCCACCGGTGCCATCATCTGAGCTCCGCTCGAGAAACAGCCGGTTTCAAGCAGGATTCCTCAAGAAAGGTGATGGATCACCTGTGATGCCAGCACTATCCAACCTCGCAACAGCAGCGTCCGAGAATCTATCACCTTTGCGCGAGATCGAAGCCAACAGCACGTTCCAACCAAAGAGATCACCCATCCCAATTCGTCTGCAGAAAGCTGCGGAGTTCTCCAGCGATGATCACACTGGCAGCAGTGCTTCGGACAACGAAGACCCCACAAGATCACTTCAAGACTCGGCTCTACAAATCCAGTCTGCGATGAGAAGGCGCGTATCCTCCGGCTCGAATAGGCATCGCAGACGCAGTCCCGCCGCCCAGACAAGTGGTTCCCCGAACTCATCCAATGAGAAAAATCTTTTTACAGCAAGTCATGCCCGCCGGATGGTTAAGAGCGAGAAAGGCGAGGCGACGAATGTTTTGAGTCCACGTTCAGCACCAGTGGTAAAGAATGCACCCAGCATGCCCAGTCTGCGGAACGTTTCTCGGGAAAGCATCATTGGAACTGGAAGCATGCGCGTGGCTCCTATCCGCACACAGAGCATGGCTGCGAGGAAGGATGTTCCCTCTGCCAAAACTGTCTGGAGGTAGAACTTGAAATCTGTCCCTTTGGATAGACATTTCGTATTTCTCTATGCTTTCGCAGCAGTGTCACGGGGCGTTTTGTTGATTAACGCGGTCAAGAAGATTTGGTATTCCAAAAGTCCAATCTGGTGCATTATGTTTGTTGTAAAGGGGCGTTTTTGGTTGCTGCCGAATGGGGCATGATATCAGTAGCATTGCTCTTTCCGCAAATCGATGGCTTCGGGGTGATGAAGCGGATTTTGTTGAGCCGAACAGAAGGGAAAGCGCCTGCCATCTATCTTGCAGACTCAAGATCATTGCAAAAATCAACATCAATCAGCACTTCTTCCATCAGCCATTGTTTCATCAACCATAACTCATCCGCTATTTCTCAATCGACGGTGTTCATCCGCTATATCGTCGATCGACCCTTCAGTCAGAGAGAAACATTCGTCAATCAAGTCTTCGGCAAATCAGCTTGACTATCAGGAGCTGTCGTCTACCACTCCCATCCACCTACCATCAAACTATTCATCTTCTGGCTGTTGTGCTATCGAGCAACCCATCGACTCCTCATCGAGCAATCATCACCTCTCCATCTCCACTCATCAAGTCATCGAATAACCAAGACTTCTCGTCGAGCGACCATCAACTCCATCATCAAGTCATCGAGCAACCATCGACTCCCTCATCAACTCCACCCATTCCTCATCTCCCAAACTTCATCACCAACCATGTGCAGATGGCGCCTTGTATTCTACGCAGCGTGCGGGCACAATATTCAGAAACTCGCAACATGCACTGTGGACGAGGTGCCCGGAATCCCTTGCGAGGATTGGAATCACCCCGGCAACCGGCTTCTGACGTATACGAGTAACGGCGGGCTGTATACACCTATAGAGCCGGTACACTGTTCGTACTGTCAATCGGCCGAGCTTGAGCTGATAGCGCAGGAGATGGAGGCGAGGAGGATAATCAGAACGGATGGGACGAATGGAACGAATGGGATGAATGGCACGAGTGGAGCGAATGGACCGAATGGACCAGATGGAGCGAATGGACCTAATGGAGCGAATGGACCTAATGGAGCGAATGGACCCAATGGGATGAATGGGATACATGACACAGATGGGTCAGTGGATGGAGACGAGGATGGGGACGAGAATAATGGGGACGAAGATGGGGACGAAGGTGGGCGTGGGGACGAAAATGGGGAAGAAGTTTGATGTGTTAATGGATGAGAAGGGAGAATTATGAGAAGAGAAAAACATTCTTTTGCAATGTCGGTGGTGTTGGCGATGACAGGCGAGAGGAATTACTGGGCATGCAAAGCTTGAGATGGGGGTTCTTTTTTGAGGGACAAGGTTGTCAAGGTCATTCATTGAGGCGGTCAGCGTTATCGCCGTCTAAAATTCACTCGTATTCAGATTCTATTACTCTCGACTTCCCTTTACACAGCCTTTGATATGTAGCGGTAAGAGGACGTGACGGTCAAGGCAGACAGTGTCTGCGAGGCGAAACACTGGTGGTTGTGGTCAGGAGCAAATCAAGGAGGCTTGCGCATTGACCATGTTGCGGTGTACGATGACGAGGCGGCCTGAAAGTGGTCTGGGTCTGGAGAAGAAGTCGCGACCGACGCAAGTTTGAATTGTTTACTTTCTGCACCTGCAGCAATGGACGACTTTTTCACGGCTGGAGGAAAGGACGACCCCAACAATGTTCGAGGCAAGCAACGCTCGACGGCGCTCCAGGTCGAGCTGTCGCTGGCGCTTGGAGTGCTCGCCTTTCTAGCATTCTGCATCTTGCGGCCGCGGTGGAGCGGCCTCTATGCAGCCAGGAAGAAGGCCAAAGACCAGGGCTCTGCTCTGCCCGACCTTTCCAATTCCCTCTTTGGATGGATGCTGCCGCTCTGGCGCATCACCGAACAACAAGTCCTCGCCTCGGCTGGTCTGGACGCCTACGTCTTTCTCCGCTTCTTCAAACTGGCCATCAAGTTCCTGTCCATGACCCTGTTCTTCTCGCTCGTCGTCATCAAGCCCGTCCACGACAGTTACCCTGATGATGACAAGAAGCCAAAGAACTCGACCCTGCCTTTTGTGCCCGACTACGACTTCGACTACGAACTACGCAAGAGAAGCGAATCGTGGATGCCCATGAACCATTCTGCCCCATGGATGCCCGAGGTCGAGACAGACTACCTGTGGATGTATCCCGTCTTTGCCTACGTCTTTACCGCCATTGCCCTGTATCTCATCACCTCCGAGACGCGCAACATCATCGAAGTCCGCCAAGAGTACCTGGGTACCCAGACGACAATCACCGACCGCACCATCCGTCTATCGGGTATTCCGCCAGAGTTGCAGTTCGAAGACAAGATTAAGGATTTCATCCAAGAGCTGGGCATTGGAAACGTCGAGAGCGTGCTCATGTGTCGCCAATGGGCTGAGCTGGACAATCACATTGTCAGGAGGAATGATCTGCTCCGTCGTCTCGAGGAGGCTTACACTGTCTACCAAGGCCAGCGTTCTATCGAGCGGAATCTGGAGGCCTTGCCAGTTGTGCAGCCTGTACCACCTGGCCCTTCGGTCAATCCTGAGGATGAAGAGCATGACGACGAAGAACACCGTCGTTTACTACGCTCTGACGATCCAATGCCCGCTCAGACTCCCTACGCCAGAGTTCGCCCCAAGGCAAAAATCTACTTTGGACGCTTCAAGCTGCGTAGCCGTCAGGTAGACGCCATCGACTACTACGAAGAGAAGCTCCGTGTGTGTGACGACGAGATCAGGGAACTGCGCACAAAGACTTTCGAACCCGTGCCCCTGGCCTTTGTCACCATGGACAGCGTTGCTGCTTGCCAGATGGCCTGTCAGGCTGTCCTCGACCCTTCGCCGCTGCAACTCTTGGCCAACCCCAGTCCTGCACCTGCCGACATCGTCTGGACCAACACGTATCTTAGCAGGAGAAGCCGCATGTTCCGCTCGTGGTCCATCACCGCCTTCATTCTGCTGCTGACCGTCTTCTGGTCCGTCACCTTTGTTCCTATCGCTACTTTCTTGAACACCGACACTATTCGCGAGTTCCTTCCGTCTCTTGCTGAGATCCTCGACTCGCACCCTTTGGTCCGTCAACTTGTCACCAACCAACTCCCTACCATTGCCGTGACTCTTCTTAACGCCATTGTGCCCTACCTGTACGATTGTAAGTCTGATGTCTGTCTATTGCCAAGTCTCCAACTTACTGACTCCTCACAGGGCTCTCCAATTGCCAGGGTATGACTTCCCAGGGCGACGTTGAATTGTCCGTCATCTCCAAAAACTTCTTTTTCACCTTCTTCAACTTCTTCATTGTCTTCACTATCCTCGGTACGGCTTCAAATTTTTACGATCAGTACAAAGATATCGGCAAGAACCTCAAGGATACGACAAGATTTGCTTGGACTCTTGCATCTTCCTTGCAAAATCTACTCCCCTTCTACACAAACTACATCATCCTGCAGGGTCTTGGTCTGTTTCCTTTTAGGCTTTTGGAAATTGGAACCATGGCTCTCTACCCCATCGGCCTCATGGGAGCCAAGACACCCAGAGACTATGCCGAACTCATCCAACCCCCTCGCTTCAGCTACGGCCTTTATCTCCCTCAGACTATTCTCATCTTCATAATCTGCGTCGTCTACAGTGTCTTGAGAGATAGCTGGAAGGTCATCCTCTCTGGTCTGATCTACTTTGTCATTGGAAGTTTTGTCTACAAGTACCAGCTTCTCTATGCCATGGACCATCGTCAGCACTCTACCGGCAAGAGCTGGATCATGATTTGCGATCGCGTACAGATTGGTATCATCCTCTTTCAAATAACTGTTGGTGGTCAGCTCGCCCTCAAGAAGGCTCTGTTGAGGAGTATCATGCTAGTTCCTCTTGTCGTTGGCAGCGTTTGGTTCTTCCTCGTATTCGGAAGGACCTACAAGCCGTTGATGGAGTTCATCGCCCTCAAGAGTGTCAGAAGAGCAGAGCATGCCGACTATGCATCTGCAGAACAACATGGAGCAGACTCTGATGACCACCATCGCTACCAGCGAGAGTCGAATCACGGGCTCACTGTCGACGAGTCTAGAGAAAGCGGCATGCGCTTCATCAACCCTAGTCTTGTATCCCCGCTTGATAAGGTCTGGATTGCGGATAGGCTGCATAAGCGCGGCGGACCCTCTCAGCGTCCCAGCGGAGATGACTGCGCTTGATTTTTCCTCGTCCCTGAGATACCCATTTCTGCACTTTTGTATATAGTATTTGTTTTTGCGTAGCGGTGTACATTATTGCGCAATCTTTCAGTGTTTAGTTATCGGTATAAAGTAAAAATTACCATGGCATTACAAAAGTTTGAGATGCTTATGATCGACCAAACAAGAGACAGTCGCCTTTCATGCAAGCATATGCGGCATCAATCTCATCTACCCATCTCATTGGAAGATGAAAACGTGAGGATATCCCAGAGTCGGGGGTCTATAATATGGATGTATGTCCTCACACAGCCTCGCGGTCTCCGATCTTTGCAAGAAGGAAACAAGAAACGTTTTGTTTGCGTTCCAGAAACCCGAGCACGAGAGGTAAAACAAGTAGAGGAAAGTAAATTCCCGACTTCAGACATAGTCTTCAAAAGCTGACTTGCTCTCAGTGCGATGGCGAACGATTCGGATGCGCGACATGCCGCACCTCAAGACCAAAAAGTCTTGCGAGTACGTGGCTGGAAAGAAGGTGTGTCCAGTCAAGAAGCAGGCATCGACTCGAGGGCTATGCAAGACTCTGCTCGTCAAACAAGTCGATTACGGGGACTGGCGAGGCGCATCCTCAAAGCCTCAAAAGACCTGCGAGAATCAAAGAGGTCTTGGAAAGTGGTGTCTAAGACTGTATTGAAAGAGTTGGATGCTGAAAACCGGGTAAGTTAGTCTGGTTTGGTTAAGTTTTGCATTCAGAAGAAGGGAAATTTTTCTTTGAGCTGGACGATTTTCTTGTTGTGTTGCCTTGAGGTGCTGTGTCCTTATGGTCAAGTCAGAACATTTTGTCCTTGTGGTCAAGTAGTGATGGTAAAACTCGAGTCATGGCGAGATGTCATTTTCTGTGTTTTCTTTTCCCTCGAGTTCTGAGAGGAATATGGTCCCGGATCCCTGGCCCGGGTTTTTGGTGCATTCTAGAGTTGCGAGCGGTATTTATGTAGACGCATGATAGATGCCGAAGGGTGGTAAGATGACGCGGACGAAAGCAACATAGCTACTGCATGTCGTCTCGAGACAGAAAGGCTTCCGGCGATGTGCCGCAGAGCCGCAGGGCCTCCAACAACGGTCACTCTGCGGCCTGAGGTGTCGATAGTGCATCGCTTGCGTAACATGCCACTTCGTTCGAGATTGGTGTTGATAATGTGCGTTATCATTTGACACATTTACAGATTACTGATCAGTGGAGGGGGCAGCCTTTTCGTCGGTCATGTTGATACCGACAACATGACAAGCATAATGCCGAAAGCGATTTTTATTGTCAGCCTGAGCGCATTTCTTCGCGAGATGGTGCCAGAAAGAATCCAGAATGATAATATGGATTTTCTGAGCAACTCTCCACTGTGCCACCTTCTTTACATCTTATCTTGCCCGCAAGAGCGATGTCAAGAGGCTGTAAGGCCAAAGATCGAGCACATGGCGAGTGTTTCAAACATGTTGTTGGTTCTTACACTGCCCAAGCTCCATCAAGGCTTCTTTTCCCCTGCTGCGCATATCGTGGATGTAGGGCGAAAGGGAGGAAGGTCGGTCGCGAATATTAAGAGGTGGCAAAGCGAGAACACTCTGCCGAAGCAGACCATGTAGCAATCCATGAGCAGAATCAGAGTGACATGAACATGGTCTTATGCAGCATGTGTTTTTAGAAAAATGCATGAGAACCAGTGACTCGGCAAGAACTGTCGAGCAGTTTCCGTCGGTTTATTTCGGAAAACATACGGAAGACCACACCGCATACACCGTGTCATCCTCGGGCACTCGCGTGAAGGTTTCAAAATCACATCATAGAGCAGCGAAAAGAGGTATCCACAATAATATTCGCCTCTGCGGGGAGTGCCATTCTCGCAAACCGCTATCAGGGTAGGCATACATAATCTTGGATTTTCGCGAGGACGACAACTCCCAGAGGGCAAGGGGGAAGTTGCTGCCTGTGTGACTACGACACGAACACGAAGTCGTGATGGCCTTTATGGCTGCAACGTTCGTGAAGCTGGCAATGCTTTGACTCGAATCTACAACTTCCCGACTTTATGAGAATGGCATTCATTGAGAATGCCGTGTGCGCAATGTGAAATGTCACTCCAGAATTTCGTCTGTGCTTTCTCGGACTTGTGGTCCGTCTATTTTGTTCTCAGTCCCGCTCGCTTCTTTGATCGCATTTGGCAAGCCTTGCAACGACGTGCTATCTGGCCAGCGGCATGTATGAACTTAGCGTGAACGATGACAACACCAAGGTGTCTCGACCTGTGGCTGCTTTTGTGTCGCGGGAACGAGGCTGAGTTTAGGTGGGCATGTATCCTCGTTCTAGCCTGGCTCCACAGTCTTTGTTTGAGCCGCAGGCTGTCCCTGAGGCTCAACTGCGTTACAAGATACATGCGTACAACGACATACGATTGGTCATACAGACCATGTCATGCCCTTCTTGACGGGTTGCACCCACTATGCGCTAAGGGAAAAATAGACGACCAAGGTTCTTCGAAACTGCAGTCTACTGCTCGGAGAAAGCCTCTACGAACCGCTCTTCTCGTCGCTGAGATGCCTCGGAAACAGGTATGATTGGCAGTTGACTAGAGACACCAGTTCGCTTGAAAAACACGATGCTGCATGATTCGTGAAGAGCCTTTACGCAGTCCCGAGCATTTGAGAAACGACTGCGACTTGCAAAACATACCTCCTCGCGTACTGAATCGAGTCACAATCTCACAAACCACACCATTTTCAGAACGCTGTCATTGAGCTACAGAGCCAGGGATTGCGCGAGTCTGTTACAAGCGTGTGCACAGAGACAATTTCAAGTCAACGGCTCTCCATGAACCAAGCTGACCTGAGAAGTACTGTACATTTCTCCAGCCATTGCGTGACAACGACCAGCACACGAAGATGTCCCGAAGCAAAGCCTGTGGGAGCACCGAGATTAAAGGAGGCTCGAGACCATTCGATTCCAGGGCCATCCTAGCACCGTCAGGAGAATACCGGCACGATCTGAAGTATATTTTCATTTCTGCATCTTGAACGGTGGCAAGTCCGAGCGACAAATGAGAAAGTCGTTGTCAATCTCCTGCGGCTCTTGCGCCTCACTCGTTTCGGCACCTTCTCCGAAATGTCACGTTAACGCCCTGACTTTTTCAACGGGAGCTGCTTCTTGGTGCGTTCACTTTTCATGGATGAGGGTTTGGTGTAGAACTCGAAAATTGACCAAAAGCGAACTCCTGCTCGAGAATAAATAGTAAAGGATTTCAAGGTGTTCTCGATGCAGAGACATCTGGACTACCATTAGCTCGAGCAAACCAAAGATGTGGTCTCCGGAATCTTGCCACCGGAGTCCCGAGCCGTGTAAGAGCTTTCCCGATCCAAACGCTCCCTGCATGCTCTCGTCCTTGCACATGGCCAATTAAGCGACACACACTTTTACCGGCAGCAAAGACAGAGTCTAATTGTATGCAGAGTTGCTTAGTGGCGCAAGTGACGCTCTGCGGGCCCTAGCTGCTTACAGGCTTTTGAGTGATAGATAAAAGATATACTCTCTTTGCTTGGAGGCTTTAGCTATCTCTCTGTTCCCGCTCTTTGTTTTTGATTCACCCAACATATGCACTGTTGCTCGTTCCGTTAGCATAGCTGTGTCTACAGCCACATCGTCACTACCGTTGACAGCGGAGCCAATCGAAGGACTGCACAGATGCAACACTGGTCTCGACACAACTCTAGTCAAGGCTTCCGCGTTGCAACCCAAATTTAGCGTGGGCTCCTTAGATTTCGCACATTGCGCAAAGCCATCGAGTTTGTAAGTTCCCGATCTCTTTGCTGTCCATGGCATGTTCGTCGGCACTATCCCCACCCTATCGATGAGCCGCGACGGTAGTCTTTTGACGATCCGGCAGGTCATGGAGAAAGGTTTACCGCCGTGTGGTTCTGGTCATGCCAATGTGGATTCCCGTCTTGATCCCCTCTCCACTTGTTCATTCGAGCTAGCCCCCTCTGTCACACCAGCCTCTTCCGCACGCCGCCAGCTTGCCTTCTCTTTCTCTCCTTTGCTCTTTACTTCATCTGTTCGTTAGCATCTTCCTTCTTTGTTCGCAACGTCCCTAGCCTAGCCGCATTACCTGTCTTTGGCATGGAGGAGTAACGTGGTCAGATTCTCGTTGTTGTCTTTTTTTCTCCTACGCGGCACCACATAGTCCGTTCGATCGATCATTTGAGGCTCTGTGTAAGCTAAAGACCACTACACTGACTTGCTATCTCTTTGTCAAGTTTCGTCTAGTCCTAGCTGACTCAAACCTGAGCAGAGTTGTTTCCAAGACTTTGCCGTTGCTGAATTGCGACAAGCAAGGATTGAAACTCTCTTAGAATGGGAGAGGCACCACAATCTCACGATCGGCAAAACACCGTCTACTCGGATTACCAGGGTCCCACGCAAGTGGATGGGGTGAGCCAATCGCAAGAGAAAACTTTTACGACTCCAGGAGAACATGCACCTTTCTCTTCGCAATCCGGTGCATTCTCACAGACGTCTCGCACATCGACCTCGCAACATGTTAACCCATATGCCAATTATCAGCACCAGCAGTCGATGCATGGGCTGGACATGAGCTCGGTAGGACACGCACTGCCTGGGTCTTCTCCCTTGTCCACTTCTGCCAGAGCTTTCGCGCAACAAGCACCATCCCACGCTGATGGATTGCCTGTGCAGGCGCCAGGCATGAACTTTAGACCGCAACAGTTGCATCAGTATGGGCCTCAAGCTTATCCACCGAATATGACGATGCCTATGGCTGGTTTGCGCAACCAGACGCAAGCGCCTGGTATGGCGCCTCACTACTATTACAATTCCTACAGTGTACCTCCGTCCCAACTCGCCATGCAACGACAGGGACAGCCTATCGCAGCGTACTCAATGATGCCCGAAATGCCCTTCAACAATTCCGAATTCAACAACCAGCCGAATCATCCCGTGTCATACTTGAGTACGTCCATTCCACGTGGTCAGAGAGATGAACTTGCAAGACATCTCCATCATGTTTGATCCAGAAGCTAAGCGCAGGATACTGACTCTGATCGTACAGGCCATCCCAGACCCGAGTTGGTCACTCAGCCCACACCATCTTATCCCAGAGGTCCACCAAGAAAACCCAGACAATCTGGCCATGCACTCTGGGTCGGAAACCTGCCCCCTGGCACAACCATCGGCGCCCTCAAGGACCATTTCTCACGCGAAGCAACCAAAGACATCGAGAGTCTATTCCTCATCTCCAAGAGCAACTGTGCGTTTGTCAACTACCGCAACGAGACTGCGTGCGCTGCTGCCATGGTCAGATTCCACGATTCTCGATTCCAGGGTGTGCGGTTGGTGTGTAGGCTTCGTCGTAGTACCCCAAATGCTGGATACTCCTCGACGATACCCGATTCGACGACTCCTGAATCCGGCAACGAGACTGACAAGCCGGGTCGCAAAGGATTGCAAAGAATGTCTTCTGGTCCGGTCATTGTGGACGGTTCGGCCCGTTCATCACCAGACAAGCAGTCTCGGCACGATGGTGTCGACGGTGTTGACGGTGTTGATGGTGTCGATGGAGCTGATGGCATTGACGGAGTTGATGGTGCCGATGGTGTTGACGGGCTCGACAAGGTTGATGGCCACAGTCCAGCACGAGTGCCTGAGAAGTACTTCGTGGTCAAGAGTCTTACGCTGCAGGATCTCGAAGCCAGCGTGCGCAATGGAGTCTGGGCTACTCAAAGCCACAACGAAGTTGCGCTGAACCATGCTTACGAGGTAAGGGGTCTCGGAAACTCTTCACGTCTACAGGGCACAAAGCTAACTGTCTTTCCAGACTGCTGACAACGTCTTCCTCGTCTTTTCCGCAAACAAGTCTGGAGAATACTTTGGCTATGCTCGCATGACCAGTCCCATCACCTCGGAACCGACATCATCACCAACCAAATTGCAGCCCAAGACCAAAGACGTGGACAGTGGGCCAAAGTCCATTCCAACACCAGCAACACAGTGGGCGCCAAAGGGACGCATCTTAGACGACTCGGCACGCGGGACCATCTTCTGGGAAGTCGACAATACACCTGAAGACGGAACAGAAGAAGAAAGAGCAGCAATCGACGGTGCTTCTGCCACAACGCTACAGCAAACCCGAAGGGAAGAGAAGGAAACAGGTGCACGACAGGAAAGACAAGAGTGGGGCAAATCTTTCCAGATCGACTGGATCTCGACGAACCGACTTCCTTTCTATCGCACCCGTGGTCTGCGCAATCCCTGGAACGAGAACAGAGAGATCAAGATCGCGCGCGATGGTACGGAGATCGAACCTAGCATTGGACAGCGTCTGGTGCAGATGTTCCATCGTCCGGCACAGATGCCTCAGGCCGCGATCAACATGTCTCCTGTAGGGATGCACTTTCCCTCATGATGGGACTGGTCAGCAAACCTGGTTTCTACTTGGAACCATCAAACACAGCTGCGATCACCGTCAACATAGACCCCTCCATTCTTGCCCTGCACTGGTCACTCGCAAGTCAAACCACACATAACGTACACAAAGAGCAAA
>JALPCE010000372.1:0-20790 GCA_026538705.1 Aureobasidium sp. GC_Fusr_1 | reverse complement strand
GTGACTGTGTGACACTCCTAGGAAGCGCGCTTGACAGTTCTTGAACAAGGCAGATCTCTTCAATGACCAGAACACTCTCGTAGAAAGCTCGGCACGCCAATTCATCTTAGATGCGGAAATGCATGTACCAGACTTTCAGAACCACCTGGAAGGCTTAGAGAGCCGCACATTTCTCACTTCCATTCTGCGTGTTATCTACATGTCGTGCGACAGTCGGCGAACGCCTAAATAATGTGTTCATTAGCTCGAACAAGTGGGATGGCGGCGTTGATACACCAAACCCGTTCACGACCAAGGGCTGCGTCTTGCTTTTCCGGGCTGCCGGCGCGTCATTGTCGAGAACCTTCGTCGAGATGCAAAGATTGCAAGGATGAACCACGATGTCTTCTAATAAGATAGTTTGCAACGCGGCGGCCAGCCTGAATCCTTCAGGTTCCAGACTGTCTGTAAGTATCTGTTCCGGTAGGGCGACGCTGTCAAAGGGTCAGGGTGCTTATCTAAACTTTCGACGCGTTGCCATGTATTGCCCATGCTATCTCTGGCTTGTTGGCTATCGGCACATCGCGTCCAATCATTTGCATAGCTTGCCAACGGAAGCAAATATCGGAAAAAGAATATGAAAGTAAAGCGACGCGCGTGAGCCTCTTACTCGATAGCTGCTTGTCAGATGTCGAGATCTGGCCCATTTTCTTATTCGACAATAGACGCGGCGCTGCGATAACAAGCGGTTTTGCCTCCAGCTGCTCGACTTGATGCGACCTGTATATAACCAGGTTGTCACAGCACAATCTTTCGATATTTCCCATCTATCAATCTTTACTGATATCAATTTTTCGACCACATCGCCTACTAATCAAGATGGACTACGACGACGTCAAGGGCAATGTCTCTGGTGAGGTCACTCACACTGTGGAACCGGTCCAGATGGGAGAGTCTTCCACCTACAAGCGTCGCTTTGCTGGTCTCAAACTTGCTGTCGATCAAGAGCCCAGCAGTTTCGCCACGAATCCAAATGCTTCAAACGCCGATTTTGATCCCATTCCGCCTTCGAACCGGACTTGGACTTGGAAAGCCTATGTCGCATACTGGATGGCCGATGCTTGGGCCGTTTCCAACTGGGAAGTCGCATCATCCATGATTGCCGGAGGCCTGAGCTGGAGAATGGCCATTGGAGCTTGCGTACTCGGTAACTTCATCATGGGTGTGGTGATTACGATGAACGGTAGAATTGGAGCTCATCTTCACACTCCTTTCCCCATCATTGCGCGTGTGTCTTTCGGCTACTACTTCAGCTACTTTGTCGTTGTGTCACGATGTGCGCTTGCGATCATCTGGCTTGGAGTCCAGACAGTCACTGGCGGTCAATGCATGGAGGTCTTGCTGACTGCCATCTGGCCGAGTTATGCAAACATTCCAAATCATATTGCTGCTGGTCAAGGCATCGATACCAAGGGCATGTGCGCATTTGTCCTTTACTTTTTACTTCAGCTTCCATTCCTCTGCATTCCTTACACCAAGGTCCAGTACTTCTTTGGATTCAAGTCGATCATTGCGCCCATCATCTTTCTGGCCGTCTTTGGCTCTACACTGCACAAGGCCGGAGGTACCATCAGTACTAGCCCTGTAATCACCCAAGGACCGACGGTGAAAGGCTCTGTTTTGGTCTGGGCCTTCTTCTCCAACCTCAACTCAGTTCTTGGAAACTACTCTACTCTAGGTCTCAACATCGCCGACTTTGCAAGGTATGCAAACAAGAGGAGTGCTCAAAACTGCCAAGCATTCGTCATTCCCTTGATCTTCACCATCGTCGGTCTTCTTGGAATCTTCACTGCTGCCGCATCTTCAGTCGCATATCCGGCAGAGGTCGCTAAAGCGGGAACCCCTCTGTGGAACCCAGTCACCATTGTCGGACTCTGGAGTGCCTCTGGTTCCCACGCTGGCCGCGCTGCCTCTGCATTCGGTGCCATTGGATTGATCATTGTGACTCTGGGTATCAATATCTCGGCCAACTCGATCAGTGCAGCAAACGATCTCGTCTCCTTCTTCCCTAAGTTCATCAATATCCGCCGTGGCCAACTCTTGGCCGCCACCATAGGTGCATGGGCTTGTGTACCGGTATGCTGTCGTACGTTTTAGGCTCTCTGATCATGACTAATGTCGTTCAATAGTGGAAAATCCTTGCCTCGGCTGAGAAGTTCCTTGCTTTCCTGAGCGGCTACACAATCTTCCTTGGTCCCATGACCGCCATCATCATGGTAGAGTAAGTCATGACCTTCTAGAGACAAGTTGCCAAGCTGATATCATCACAGCTACTACGTCACTCGCCGTGGCAATGTATCTGTACCAGACATGTACAAGTTCGACGGCATATATCGCTACTCGCCCAAATTCGCGACAAATTGGCGTTCCGTTGTCGCACTGATCGTGGGCGTTGCTCCTCCTCTACCTGGCTTTGTGAATAGCATTGATCAAGGCCATACTTCTGTATCCCTTGCAGGCCAGCACATGTAAGTCATCTTCCCCCAACTTCTCGATTATTTTCCGCGCGTGACTGACAACTCTATAGCTTTGCTATCGGCTACATGTATTCCTTCTTCGCTGCTGGACTCTGTTACTGGGCTCTGATGCGATTCGTGCCAGAGGAGGAGAGCAGAATGGATCACGAAGTCACCGGCGAAGAGATCCTCATCGCCAATGACGAGAGAAAAGGGAAGTATCTACACAGGGAAGAGAAGAAGGGGTTCTCGTCGGTGAAGAGTTGGGTGTCGAGACGTACGGGCAGCGAGTCGAGCATAGCTTGAGCCTTTTCTAGTATTTTCAAGTTCAATCACTGAACCGGGATGAAGTGGGTGTCAAAAGTTATAGAGAGCCAAGAAGGCTTCTCTTGCGGATTCATATGCCAATACCAAGTACTCTAAATGATTTTACACAACAAGAACAAAAGAGAAAACAAAAGAGACACGATCAATCGAGCTCACGCCTTAGTCTGTTGGTAAGAACGCCAACCTCAGTGCCAAGGTTTTCCGCGTCTAGGGCGGTCTTTGCACTTGCGATTTTTGTCTGGGGATACGTCTTGGTTCCTCGAAAGCGCTGTCTTTGGCAAAGATTGACAGGACGATGGAGGAGACTGTGCAACGTAGATCAGGCGGGTCAGGGTTAGGATGTTCTTCACCAGGTCGCACCGAGTTCCGTGTTACTGTAGAGATATCATGATCACTTCTGTCTCATCTTGCCCAGCGTCTCCCCTGCCTCAGACGCACGCAGGTCACCTCTCATCCCAGGTTCACAAAATTCGTCGACCGGTCCGCCATCCTCTACTCTGATGTCGTCGTCTTCCAAGGATACTCTCTGTTCTCATCGTCAAGACCCCAACAAGACTCTAGACAATACCTCCAACCCCATACCATTCCCGTCCTTTGCTTCCTCGGAGACAGTACATCACTCTTTCCTTGGCTTGTGCGCGCATTGCTCAAATCCACTTGGCCATTTTGTCAACTCTGGGTTCTGGCTCGAAGCTACGCACTCGATCACTAAGAGCATGTTACAAGTAGCTTGAACATTGACGGAGCAGTTCATATGCTTCACGTTACAAACTGCAACAATCGCTTGTTCAAATCAATGGCGGGCTGGAGTCCTGTCGATCAAGCCGAGGCTGCCTAATCGCCAAGCTCCTGTTCCATGGGCTTGCTCGAGGTTAAGCCTTTACATTAGTCGAAGTGATACCAGGGACAATTACGATTGTCATCCCTCTGTGTATTGTCACAAGGTATCATGAGAGAGATGGGAAAAAAGAAACGAGAAATCTGGGGAAAGAATGCATCGGATACCTTGCGAGCCTCTTGTGACAATCTCTACCGTAAGCGCTCCAAACCTGTAATCATGATGGTCGTGATTGAAGCCCCCATGGATCTGTATCTCTTTAGGAAAAACGCCATGAGAAGGGAGAATCGGAAACCAGCGATCTACCGCTTCTTGTTCGGGTCATAGTTTTCCCAGCCGTACGTGCCTTCAGACATGGGATACTTCTTCATCTCGGCAGCTTCTTCTTCAGCACTCATCACCATGGCCTTCTGCATCGACCTTTCTGCCGGACTGATTCTCTTTAGGAACCCCGAGAGACGTTTTCCCACACCTGGACGGTCGTCGCTGTTACTATCGCGACGAGAAGAGCTGGCCTCGTCTTGTGCAAGTGCTTGCTTCTCCTGTGCTGCAGAGGGAAACTCGTGGGGATGGGATGTGGTATCTTCCTCGACGACATGCCCGTTGGTCACCGTCTTGCCGCCGACGTGGAAGGTTTCCATGTAGCCACCGCCATTCATCATGTCGCGTTTCTCTGCCCAGGCCTTGAGCGATTTGAGGTTGGCGGCTTCCTGTGAGGCGGTGCGTCGCAGGTATTGTGGCGGATCGGCTGCTGGGACTTCGGCTTCGGGTTGAGGGTCCTGGGTGTAGGCTGGCAGTGGCTCTGGCATTTTTTGCGACATAGATCTCAGGACGTGTGGGCTTGATGTTTGGAGGCAGATATGATGAGCAGAGTGAAAGGAGTGGAAGGAGAAAGCGAGTGGACCTTAGCCTGCAGTCTTGTAGAAGCTTGGTGAATGCTTGTCGAGGCTTGATTGTTCTATTATTGTGCCTTTCTATGCCAAAAGGAGGCGATGCAGTAGATGGGTGTGTGACACCCTCATATGTAGAAGGATCAAGCTGGGCTGTCAGCCTATAACGCAGAAACGTGGATGTAACAAAGGCAAGTGCAGAGGAATAAGATTCATCGGGGTACTGCGGCAGTGAGCTCGTCGTGACGTATGAGGTAACGTCAATGCCGCTTCTTCCTGTGACTGGCAAAAGGACTGCGACATTTACCAAAACATCCATACAAGCAGTACAGAAAACAAGGACATTTTCACATCCAAAATGAGCAGTACGCGCGGCGCCTTGGTGGTGGTGGGCAGCGGGCCCGGGATTGGCAGCCACGTCGCACGCACCTTCTCTGCGCACGCTTTCAAGCGCCTCATCCTGCTCTCACGCGACCCCTCGCGTCTCGAGAAGGATGCAGAATTCATCCGCTCGGCCACTCCCTCTGCCGACATCTCAACACTGCCCATTGATCTGTCCAAGACGAGCAACATTCCTACGGCGCTTGCTGCAGTCGACAAGGCTCTCGGCAACACACCGCTCGAAGTGGTGCTCTTCAACGCCGCACGAGTTGGTCCAAGTACCCTGGTCGAATGGCCCATGGAAGAGCTTGAATTGGACCTTCGCATCAAAGTCACAGGTTGCTATGCCGTTGCCCAATGGGCGATCCCAAAATTGCTGCAAGTGAAGGATAATCTCAAGCCCGCTTTCCTCTGCACCTCAGGCTCCATCTACAAGGACCCGCTGCCAGAGGTGTTTTCGCTGTCGGTGTGCAAAGCCGGACAGCACAACCTGGTGCACAGTATGCACAAGAAGTACAAGAACGAAGGTGTATATTGTGGTCTTGTTGTTGTTGGAGGCGTCGTTGCTAACGAGAATCCCGAGTGCAACGCCGAGAACATTGCGAACAAGACTTGGGCTTTGTATGAGCAGCGTGACGATCTTGAAGTCGAGATCATCGACCAATAGAAACTCATGTTGATTTTGTCAGGCCGCAGGTATATGCAAGTAGAACGTTACTGTATCTATGAGTTGGATGGTAATGATGTTTAGCCGAGGTTGCATTTTCCCCCAGGTTCGAATGCCTGTTGGCCAACCCTGACGCTTTACTACTACGCTTCCACTCTGTGATTAACACGTCCATGCGAGACATTATAGCTCATGGAATGATATTGTGATTTCTTGTGATTCAGCAGATCAAGTCCTCAACCAGCCCACGGGCTCGGCCAGTATCATGTTTTGCAAATACAGCCAGAACGCTGAAAATTCAGTCTGTTCTTTCTCGAGGAGATTCAAATGTAAGCGAACACTGACCATCACAAGTTTCTAACAAGTCTCGAGACGACCAGAAAATCACAGCAAGCTAAAGCCCTCCTTCCGTCTCCATCCTGTAGTACTATCTCTCCATCGAGTGATAGCAAGACGTTCAAACCAACGTCAACCTTCGCGCACCCCAACTCAAGCCGCCAACAGCAGCAATAACATCAGTCATGACGATGAGCAAGTTATAGTCGGACGAATATCCCAGCGTGTGTCTTCCGCTTGAAGACGTCATGCGCACCAGAGCGTCACTCATGGGACCGGAGCAAATACTGCCGATACCCCTTCCCATGGCCAAGAATCCAAAGACAAGACTGGGATGTGTTTCTGCATTCGACGCCATGACTTCCTTGATGATGCCACTCCATGTAGTGCTGAAACTGCCAGCGAAGAAGCCGTAAGTGATTGCAAAGGCGAGAAGCATTCCGGTCGACGATGCGAGTCCCCAGAAGATGAATACTGAGAGCAAAGCGCCGATTGTGGAGAGAAAAATGGCCGTCGTGATGTGCGTCCTGTCGATGATCAACCCCAGGATGATGCAGCCAAGCACGCCCGACGCATTCAGCAAGGCCAGAGTGGCAGTTGCGATAGTGTTGGAAGAGCCAATGGATCGCGCATAGGTAGGAAGCCAGATACTAGGCAAGAAATAGCCTAGTCCCTCGATCGCGTTGCCCAAGCTGTAGATGATGAACAACCTCGACTTGAGGAAGGAGAAGTTGAAGCGAGGGCGTGGAGCAGATGATGCCGAGTTGATCGGCACGCGAGGTCGCGTGAAATGTAGAAAAGGCAGGACTAGGAGGACCAGTACAATTGCCCACATTCTGAGAGCTGTGCGGAACGACCAGCGATCCAGAACCCATGACATGAGATAATGGATTGACGCTCCAGCAAACCCGCTGCCAGCCCACATGACACCATAAGCCAAACCCTTGCGTCGCACGAACCACTCGTCGACATATGTAACTGTGGGACTGTAGAGGAGCGAGCCGCCAATGGCATACAAGACACCTTGTGTGAGAAGCAGCTGCCAGACAGCGTTCGCGAAAGAAGAGGCCACCAGGGCGATTGTCATGCACGCCAAGCCTGCATATGTAGCAAGCTTCCTGAGGTGTGGCCAGTATGCAAGTCCGCCGAACATTAGAGGTCCAGAGAGATAGATGATTCCAAGTGAGGTGGTCCCGATGGCGGCGATGCCCGAGGAGCGCTCAGAGAACGGAGCGTGCGAAGTGTAGTACTCTTGAAAGATGCCAAATGAGGCGGGAAAGCCCCAGACTAGAGACTAGATGATGAAGCAGCCGAACAAACAAAACCAAGCATCGCGACCGCCATCGACAGGTGGAAGAGAAAAGGTCTCGCTTGGGGTGTCTGATCTGTCGTTGGTCACTTGCGTTGGTTGATCCTGGAGCTGAATGCTCTCTGTGGAGTGTTCGTGCGACGCCATGGTCGATGTTCTGGATGAGATGCAAAATGGGAAAAGACGAAAAACATCAACTTATGGAGCTGAATAGGAAAGCAGGGGCCGTCTGTTATCGCGCGTAACCTGACTTCCGGTACGTTGTATGTATGCTAACGACCGAGAGAGCTGCCCGTGATAGGATGTGGTATTTACTCGAGGGAGATAAGCACTGCTCAAAGTTCTTCGTACGTGAAAGGCCTCAATGTTGACTCACCAACTGATGTTGAACGAGGTCGCGAGGAAGGTGAGGGACCTTGCTGAGCGTAGCCCTGATTTTTCCCCATGATCCAGGGGCTGTGCTTCCGATTCCGTCAAGGCTTGATGATCATGATCATGACGAGTGTCACGATAGTCATGATAGACAGCGCTGGTGGTTCGCAACAAACCTCTTCGTGCCAGACAGAACAGCGAAAGCAACGTCGACAAACAGTTGTTCATGCCAATGCTTTGCGACAAGCTGCAGCATCAGTAACATAGTCACACAACGACGACAATGACACGATGAGAGATTGAGGAAAAGTAGGAGATTGGACTTTGCGATGGCAAAGAGAAGATTAAATTTCAACCCATCGTGCCCCAAGACGCCCAGCTTGCGGACCCATCGCCCGAGAGATTGTAACAGAAACGCCGGCCCATGCAGGATACCAAAGGCAAAGGATCAGACCAGGCGAAAGGTCGAGAGAGTCAACAAAGATCAAGGCCTGGACTCCCGGCAATATCAAACCTCATTGTCATGGAAGTGGAAAGCGACGTCGCGAGGGCGGAGACGGTTGTTCCTGACAAAGTCGGCATCACCAGGAGGACGCTCGTTCTTGGAGTTGCCAGTCAGCATGCTTTGGATGCTCAGACAGACACTCTCCACATTCTGCACCGGCGACCATCCTTGAGAAGCGAGTAGATCCAGACAGATGATACCGTTGGTGTAGATGTGAGGATGCATGGGAATGGGGCGATCTGGATGGCGGATGAAGACAACCTCTGGTGGCTCTGAAGGGAATGAATGGTCAGTTGGAGGGCAGACGTTCTGGACAGAGCATGAATACCTATCGGATAGTTTGAGCTGAATTCAAATTTGAGGCGGTAGGTTTGGCCTTGGTAGAGTGGATTTGCGTCCATGACTTGCATGTCCATCAGCCATGTCTTGAGGTTGTCTGCTGATACCAGCGTGATGCCGGGAGCCAGTTGTCCTTGGATTTTGAGGAGCTCCTGCGTTCGGGTCAGAATATCATCAAAAGTCGGCGGAACCAAATTACAGACCTTCTGGAGTCTCTTGCTGCTCATCATCTTGTCAAAGACGGTTGATAAGATGATAGGTGAGCGAAGGTATCGTGATTGTGGAGCAAAGCCCGTAAGGCGGGAGTGTCGCAGTGAGGAGCAGCTGTCCTCTGCGCACAAGGAATTCCAGGTTTTCGGCACAGTCTGAGTGTTGTTTTTCTTCGAGAATCGGCGCAGGAAAAGAGGCGGTAAAATCAAGGAGCGGAAGTGGTTGCGATGCAAGATATATGAGTCTTGTGAAGATGCTTGTTCCAAGGCTGAAGAGAAACTGCTGCCCGCGTCCGCCATGCTCAGGGTCCATGCATGTGAAAGCGGGAATCAACACAACTACGTCGGTTCACCATCACAGAACACGTCAATCTTGACAAGAACAGGCTGTGCAACAATGGAACATCTCAGGTTTGCGTGCTATAATCATAGGACATTGTTCGTTAGGTTATGTAGGTAAAAGTGTCAAAAGGAGGCCATGTTCAACGACCAGTCAAGGGACTAGTAAGAGTGTCTCCCACTTCTCCTGCCTCTCTGCCGATCGGGTTCTGCATTGCCCCTCCGACGAGGTTGCCGACTCCTGACTTGATCTCGCTCACCTCCTTCTGATCGGACGCGGGAAGGCTGTTGATTTGGTCTGTAAGAGGAGAGCGGTGTTAGCAACATGTATGCAGCCACAACAGAGCGGGATAGACATACTCTTGACCAAGTACGAGGCCTTGTTCTCGCCCATTGTCTCGAGAGCCTTGTCTTCCATTGCGCGCTTCCACTGTGGAGGGACGCCGAACAGGTACACCGCGCCGACCATCAAGGCGACGACCGCGGCGAGGACTGACACATATGTGCTGGCGGCCATGTTGTTGTGTGGACTCGATTCTTGCACGGAGCTCTTGGAGTTCTGCTTCTTGCTGTTCGTACCGGAGCTGGTCTGCTTGAGCGATGTGCCGACGGTTGACTTCCTAGTCGCTGTTCTGAAGCGCTCTACGGCTGTTGTGGAGGTGCAATCCTGAGTTGGAGCGTGCTCGGATCGAGACTTCGGGCTCTGCAATGGCTGCCGACTTTGACGACCTTGCGGAGTGGTTGTCTTGGGGAGCAAACGCTTGGATGGAAAAGGTAACTCGTTCCTGGACGAAAGGTGCTGGACGAGGAGGTGGAGTGGGAGCTCGCTCTGGAGTCTGCGGTGACGAACGGACACGAAGAGAACGTGCTGATGGACGAGCACGGAGAGACTGTGTCGGCGATAATCGTCTTCTGAAGGGCAGACGATTGAGGGCGGCGTTGAACCAGTGTTGGCAGGTCAGGATGAAAGAGTTGGATGAGGATATCGAGGTTTTGCGGACTCGGAGGCCTTTGTCTACAGCCATATAAATAGAGACGATGTGTTTGTTGGTCAGCAGCAAACGTCAGAGCTGGGCCGCTCTTGTACCTGTATGACGTCCATCGCAGCTTCCTTGGAACTTGGAATATGCGGCATCAAACCTTCGGGAAAGCGTCCGATCGAGGCTTGTGGGTCGTGTGCCTGGTTCTACCTGCTTCACGTGCACTCGACTGTGAGCTGTTTGGTCGTGGTAAGCGCTGGCGGTACACCCATCTCGGATGGATGAGACGGGCAAGCTCTCGAACATGTCAAACCACGCGACAGCTCGAGTCACGACATTGTTGCGCAATCAATGCTCCGATAGCCAAGAGAAGATCAAGGCTGATACAGCGACGAGCTCTCGAGTCCTATCGATTGATGAACACTGTAATGTGTCGTGCTTATATTGACATGTCTCACAAGCACAACGATAGAAGACCCTGACGCTCCGCAGAAGCTGGACGCCGAGCTTCACATGTTTCAGAAGCAGCCCCTCCAGGACCAAGACCAACACGAGCTTGAGATTGACTACGAGAATGCGCAAATTGCTGAGAGGCTCAAGACTCAAAAACATCAAGCCGCTAAATTGATCGGGTGCGCCTTTTCAGTTTCAACTTGAGCTGAAACTCAGCACAGCCTTGAGGACTCCTCTTTCAGCCTCCGAGCTTGCGTCCATCTGCCCCACGCACTGCCACGCCGGGTCCAGCCCGCCAAACGCAGTAAGACTGCACTTACGGCATCCGCGACAGGTTGATTGCTCCTGCACTTCTTTTCTCCCATCCGACTGTCGAGTTTTCATCGTGTCCTCTGTCTATACACTGTCCGCGACACGCATCGTGCACGTCTCCGCCGTCGTCGCTCAGCCTCCTCACTCAAACGCAGCGCAGCACCGGCGCTTGACGAAACGCAACCATGAGTTGTAAGTCCTACCCATCGCTCCTTCCCTGCCATGCCTAGCCATGCAATCTGCACCCTGGAAGCTGTTGCTTTACTGCCTCCGTCTTTCATACCACCCCAATTCTCTCAACCTGACGTCCATCACCTTCACCCTATACCCGCTCCAAGCATTCCACTAATCCAGCCGCCGGTATAGTCACCAGCATGCTCAACAAACTCCACGGTCAGCCCGACAGCTACGACAAGAAGTTCGTCCAACAACACACCCCTGCAGCACTCCCACTGACGTCGCAACCACAGAGCCAAGTACAAGTTTGGCAAGACGCTCGGAGCTGGCACCTACGGCATCGTCAGAGAAGCAGAGTCGCCTCAAGGAAAATGCGCTGTCAAGATCATCCTGAAGAAGAACGTCAAAGGCAACGACCAGATGGTCTACGACGAACTGCAGATGCTCCAGCGCCTCCAACACCCCCACATTGTCAAGTTCTTTGATTGGTTCGAGTCAAGAGTGAGATGCAACAAGAGATGGGACATTCAACAGCAGAGGCTGACTGGACAACACAGGACAAGTACTACATCGTGACGCAGCTTGCAACTGGTGGAGAGCTGTTCGACCGCATCTGCGAAAAGGGCCGCTTCACCGAAAAGGACGCTTCTGCAACCATAAGACAGGTCCTGGAAGCCGTCGACTACCTCCACCAGAACGACGTCGTCCATCGCGGTCAGTACAAGAGAGTACTCAGGCTTCCTTATCATGCTGACCATCTTGTACAGATCTCAAGCCCGAGAACCTCCTATACCTCACCAAGGCCGAAGACTCGACTCTGGTCCTCGCCGACTTTGGCATTGCCAAGCATCTCGACAGTCCTGACGGCGTTCTCAAGACCATGGCCGGCTCCTTCGGCTACGCAGCACCAGAAGTCATGCTCAAGAAGGGACATAGCAAGCCTGTCGACATGTGGTCTCTTGGTGTCATCACCTACACTCTTCTCTGCGGTTACTCGCCATTCCGCAGCGAGAACTTGACCGACTTGATTGAAGAGACCAAGCACGGACGAGTCGTCTTCCACGAACGCTACTGGAAGGACGTCAGCAAGGAGGCCAAGGACTTCATCATGACTCTGCTGGTGCCCCAGCCCGAGAACAGAGCCAAAAGTGCAGTACGTTTGAATGAGTTATCTCGCCGCTGGAGAAAAGCTGACAGATGCAACAGCAAGCACTCAAGAATGCATGGATCGCCGGCAAGGGCGCAACCGACCACAACTTGCTGCCCGAGATCAAGGCATACATGGCCAAGGCCCGCCTGAAGCGCGGCATCGAACTGGTCAAACTTGCCAACCGTATCGAAGCACTCAAGATGCAAGAAGACGAAGAGGAGGATGTACCGCAGTCCGGAGACGTGCCCGCTGGTGCAAAGGAGGCGGCAGGTGAGGCATTGGCACATCAGGGTCAAAAGCCCCTGGAAGCCGGACTCAAAGTACCAGAGGACAAGGGCGTGACACACAAGCGCAGTCTGAGCAAGCTCGCCAAGGGAGCCATCTTCCGCGAGGTCGTTCTGGCCAAAGTGCGCGAGATGAAGGCTGACGAGGAAGCACAAAAGATTACGTCGACGGGCAGTTTCGAGAAGGAGAAGGAGAGCAAGTAGAGGATTGGCAATGGCTTCCAGCGTTTGATGTATTTTCTATTCGGCATGGCGTTTGGGATCACAAGAGAGGAGAGCAGCGGCTGCTACTTGTCAGGCTTTGCCTACATGCCCAAGGAATATTCCTAAGACTTTTAGTCGAGAATTGACGGATTACTTTGATACGTGTTTTTCCGAAGAAGCAGTCTGGGATGTGTAGTACCTACAATGTCGAAGATGATGATGGTTGACAGCGAAGAGATAGATGCTGCGAGTCGAGGACGAAGCTTCCTGACAGGGCCGGTTCGCAAACACCCCCGACTCAAGACATGCAAGCGTTGAAGGATCATGGCCATCAAAACAGCGACACTCTCGACACTCAGACAATCAGAACCATAGCAGAGCAAGGGAGTTATTAGTGTAGAGCAATTGGACAATAGATTCCTCAAGCAATCACGTGTCGTGTGGCCCGTGCAGGACATCGGCTTCCAGTGACTGGTGGCAGAGCGGCTTTGGCTTTGGAACGCGCGACGCGCAAGTGCAAGAGAGAGCAAAACGGCAGGCACGACCAAGCAGCACATCAATCATCTGAGGAAATCGGCAAGCATTGCGCAGTGCAGCTGGAGGTTGCGCGACAACAGAGACACCAAAATCATGGACCGCAGCCGCAAGCGCAAACTGCCCGATGGTGCATCGCCCAAAGTCGAGGGCAGCGCAAGCAAGCGCCAAAAGACCAAGCTGGTGAGTGCACTTTGATGATAAGACGAGTGGAAGTTCGACGTGTGGGTTGCGGACTTGCGACGGAGCTTCTGCACTTCCCCAAGCACAAGCTCAAGCACAAGCACAAGCGCCGTCATGCTGCCCGACCGCTACCACTGCCTGCGACCGTCGAGAACGCGAACGCTTGGACTTTCCGCTGGACCATCGAGAGCACCAAGGCTGACGGCTCGCTCCTCCAGGAACACGAGACTCCACAGACAACAAGCACCATCGGCCTGCAGTTCATCGATCACCTCAAGTCGGCCAAAGACAAGACGTGAGCAGCCCTCAACACCATCCAGCACATGCGCCCTGGCCGAGTCTAACCCCGTCGCAGTGGCCGCTTGATCGCCGACCTGTTCATCGACCTGCCCAGCAAGGTACGCCCACTCAGTCCTTATGACCTCAAGACACAGGCTGACACGCGACACTGCAGAGAGAGCTGCCCGACTACTATCGCACCATCAAACTCCCCATCGCCATCCAGACCGTCCAGGTTCGACGCCCTCTCTGCCACACTCCGCAGCCGCACCCTCTGACACAGCTCTGCAGGACAAGCTCGAGCGCCATGAATACCCCACCCTCAGCACCGTCGAGAGCGACATCAAGCGCATGGTCACCAACGCAAAGCAGTACAACGACGACAAGTCGACCGTCTACCAAGATGCCGAGCGCATTCGCAAGGCGCTGTCCAACTTCATGACCAAGCACAACCCCGCCTACAAGGACCCTAACTACGTCGCCATACCCACTCCAATCCCTGGCCACGACGACGACGCCACTGCCTCGTCTGCCCCTCCGACCCGTGAACCCAGCGAGCAACCCAAGAAGATCACAATCTCCCTCAAAGCCAGCCGCGACCGCAAGTCCTCTGCTGCTCCACCCGTCGCCTCGAGCCCTGCTGTTGTCCCAGTCGACTCGGATTCGGCAGACTTCACTGGCAAGACCTTTCAACAAGCCCAGGAGCACATCATCAATGGCCTGATCAGCTATACCGATCAAGGGCAAGTTGCATGCACATACCTCCGGCGGACACCGCTAACACTACTGCAGGATCGAAATCTTCCAGCCCTTCGTCACCCTACCGCCTCGAACCTTGACCGACTACTACAACATCATCAAGAAGCCCATGTCGCTCACCGCCGTACGTAAGAGAGTACGAGGACAACATGGCCGAGGACCAGCAACATCGCAGACCGACTTCAAGACGTGGGATGCTTTCGAAGAGGAGGTCTCGTACATCTGGCGTAATGCAAGGGACTACAACGAGGACGGAAGCGACATCTTCAACTTGTCAGTCGAGCTCGAGGACCTCTTCAAGGAACGTCTGGCCACTGCAAAGACTCTAGTCGACGAGCCTACACAACCAAAGATCAAGCTCAGCGCTCCGAGACCAAAGCCTGTACTACATCTTGGTGCACGAGGCTCGCCAGCCCCAAGAGGTACTCCCGCCGGAGACAAAAGGGAGGAACCAGTCGCCAATGGGACACCGGCCGCTGTACATACAAGACCCGGAAGTAGCGCTGCACCGTCACGATCAAACTCGCAGGTACCGACGACGGCAAAGGCAACAAGTGGCACAGCATCAAGCCCCATCGCAATAGCGACAGCGGTCAAGACGGAGAAAACTGTCGCTGCTTCTCCCTCGCTCGCTTCAGTCCGCCCACAAAGCATTGCTCCAGACGCCAAACAGAGCCCGAGACCAGGCACAGCCAACTCGATGCTCCCACCACCCTCTGTCCGTGGCATCAGCGGCAGTCCGCATCAACCCATGTTGCCCTACGTCTCTCACGTTCCACAATACGTGCCGCCGCCGCCCTCCTTCAGCGACAAGTACGCTCGCTCGAAGCCCGTCTCCGAGGCTCTCTTGCCGAGTCTTGCCATTACAACGCATCCCCAACTCAGCCAACCTAAACCCTTTCGCCTCGATATTCCTGCATCCAAGCAGTACACCCAGCAGTCTCTCACCGTGTCCATTCCTGGCGCCCACTACTACGTCAGCATCATCCCCACCGTCTCGCAGCGTCTCTTGATGCAACGACAATACAAATTGTTCGTCACTGTCAACGGGGCTCGTCTTATGGGCACTACACGCGACTTCTTGATTGGAGGAAGTGCCGAAAGGAAGCAAGTCTACGACACAGCCCTCAATGCTGGTGTCAACAGGATCGAAGTTGAAGTCGTCGCCGTCTCTAATAGAAGCGGCGCTCTAGAAGTGGAAAAGCTGCTGGTGTTTGCCAACCTCTTGAAGTAGGACACAACAGGGGAGGCGGTCTCTGGCAAGCATTGTCGCCTGATGGGTGGGTACGGCGTTTCCTAGGGATTTGTCACAGCATGGCGTCGGTTTCTGGTGTTCTTTCTCTCTTCCTGGCAGGTATACCTCTCTGTTCTTTCACTATTTTTCTCTTGCGTTCGTGGCAGAGGTCTGTTTTCACTTTGGCAGTCCAAACCAATTCAAGCTTTCGCTTCACATACCATGTTGCGGGTCATTTCGCTTCTGCACACTCATCTAGACAAGCCTTATACCATGCCCTAACATTGGACTTAGGGCTCGGCTCACTTCATGACTGCCGGGAGGTGGTGTTTGTGGGGAATCGGGCAATGCTCGGCGGAGATGTGGGGATGGTTTGCGGGGATATCATTGCGGAAATTGTAAGCTGCTCTCCTCCTTCCTGTTTCATGCACGTTTGTGGCAATCAAGAGAGCGCGCTACGCTGTGGGGCCGATGGTCTACGACCGGTATGAGCAAGAAATAGACTGCCGCTTCACGTGTCTTGAGGTACCGACGAGAGGCGTTTTAACGAGATGGTCTAGAAGCATCTTAAGTTTTCACAATTTATCACGACAGACAAAAGTATGGTCTCCTGCGTTGGCATATATACAAGCCGATTTCCAGCCTGCCGCTTTTTTCTCTCAAACACACTTGCCGATCGCAACGATGAAACTCACCTCTCTCATTCCAGCATTGACTGCATTGGTCTCTCTCTGCACTGCCGCCGCTACCACCAAAGCCGTCTCGGCCTCCGTCTCTTTCGACAACAACAGAAGATTCCTGTTCGATACGGATGGCAGACAGATTGATGCCTATGGCTCCAAAGTCAACAACTTCAACGGCAAGTACTATCTTTACGGCAATTCGTTCTCGGAGACTGGGGTCGCGTATGGCATCAAATCGTACTCTTCTGTCGATCTCGTGAACTGGTGAGTCACCTTGATGTCTATCTCGAGAGAAGTTGCTCATCATGTCGTGTAATGGATAGGCAGTATGAAGGTTTCCTTTTCAACCCCGCAGGCAAGAATAGTCCTTGTGCTGCGTCTGGCGGCTGTGGCCGTCCTCACATCGTGTATAATGCCAACACCAAGAGCTATGTACTCTGGGCCAATGCTGGAGATCCCGGATATGTTGTCGCGACATCGAGCTCACCCACTGGACCTTTTGTCTTCTCAGCGGCAAGAGCACTTATCGATCCTGCTTTTAACGGCCTGCAACCGGCCGACTTTACCGTCGAAGTCATCGATGGGGTTGGCTATATCGTCTTTTCTGCGCTGAACTTCAGGAGCCCGAATGCTGGAAATTTGTGGCCTCCGATCTTCCAGAATTTGCATGTCAGTAAGTTGACTGCTGATTTCATGAACACGACTAGGGTTAGCTATCCTGTGAGCTCGAGTGCGGGCGACTTGATCGACAATGAGGCAGAGTCGCCGGATATCTTCAAGCATGGAAATAACTACTATGTTGCCGCTTCCAACACTTGTGGGTACTGCAATGGATCCATTGCGTTGCTGTATCGCTCAAGCTCAATCCAAGGACCATGGACTCGTCAGATCCTGGAAGGATACTCCTGCAACGGTCAAGTTGAAGGCGTGCTTCCTTTGACAAACCCTGCAAACGGCGCAGTGACCAATGTCTGGCATTCAACCACTGTTCCCGGAGGTCCTCGTACAGGTTTCGGTGGCCACATCTTCCAGCCTTTGACGTTCAATGCAGACGGCAGCGCGGAGAATCTCGACTGCTCGTCTACTGCAAATTTCCCAGTTACCTTCACCAAAGGCAATGGCACACTTGCAGCAGGCAATGCTACCAAAGCTGCAGACGCGACACCCGCACTCGCCGTGTACAGTCCAGTTTGCGACTCCGATTCGTTTATCCTATACCAAACTTGGACGGCAGCCAAGAGCGGCACACTCAAGACTGTATCCTTGAACGTCGCCCGCGGCTCCCAGATCGTACCTCTTTTCCTCACCGTCTTCAAACTTTCCTCGCTCAACGATCTCTTCACTCCCGAGTACAAGTGGACGGCTTTGGGGTCTGCCGTTTTCAATGCCAATCAGACAACCTACACTTTCGACACCGTCACTGTGCCCGTGACCACCAATGCTACAGTCACCGAAGGCGAATTGTTGGGTTTGTCTATCGCGGGTGCTGACTACTCGCCTTGGTGCCATTTGGAATATCAGACGACGGGAGACAGCGGATTCAAGTTGTACCAGCAGGGTAATGGACAGAACTCGTGGCGTGGGCTGCAGGGAATGAATGCGCCCGTATACGAGAGACAGGGCAAGAGCGTCAAGTTTTTCGCAACGTATGCCTGAGCAGGAACAGGCTGAAAACACCCGTCGGCAGAAATCCGCAGTCGAATTGTACTGATTATTGTGTCGAGTCCAAAGGATGGAGATGATTATGAGTAAAGTCGATAGAAAGCATGGATGATTACCAATCCTCGGCGCGAAGGCGAAGCCGACGCGGCGCTTCTTCACCGAAAACAGTCGAGTTTCATCAAATCCTCTTTCCTTTCGGAGAAACTTGGCAACGTGTGCATACTGTTTGTCTCTGTTCACTGGTCCCTTCGCCTTGTCAAGGGTCGTGTCGCTGACCATGATCGGAGGATTGACTGTAAGCCGCTCCGGGAGCGCGCCATTGGACTGGTAAGCCGGGCGCCTATCGGTATGCCGAGCGATTGCAGTCGCGACAGAGAGTTTCAGCCTACGGACTTTTTTTTATCGTGATGCATGAATAAATAGATAGGTTTTCCCAGGCAGGTTTTCGCTTTTCGTTGTTCTCGCTCTCAAAAACCTCTCACCTTGCCCGACTTACTCACCCGTCCTTGCACCAACGAGCGGAATCTCCTTCACCACCAAAACCACTCCCTCGACAGCGCTTCTCCTCACGCCCACCATGGCGCACGTTGTCATCATCGGCGGCTCGTACGCAGGAACAAAAGTCGCACACCAGGTCCTCAAGCAGGTCCCCAACTCGAAAGTAACCCTCATCGACCCTTCAGATGTCTTTTACTACAACATTGCCGCGCCGCGCATCATCGCCAAGCCAAAGGAAGCCAAAGTCGACCAATACCTCATCCCCATCATGGACAAGTTCAAGCAGTACCCCGCAGCCAGATTCACCTTTGTCCAAGGCTACGCCGAGTCCGTCGACACCGCTGCAAAGATCGTGCGCGTGAAGGACGGAAAAGACGTTTCGTACGATTATCTGGTCGTTGCTTCAGGCTCCACAACGCCAGGAACTGTCGGCGAGGAAGCCATCCCCTTCAAGACCACAGGAGCAGACATCAAGCAAAAAGTCGAAGCAGCACAGAAGCGAGTCGCGGCCGCCGACAGCATTATCATCATCGGCGCCGGCCCCGTAGGCGTCGAAAGCGCCGGCGAAATCGCCCAAGCCTACCCCAAAACAAAAGTCACCCTTATTTCCTCACACGCACAGGTGCTGCCCGACCTCAAAGTTTCGGCCGCCAAATCCGCGCACGCCAGTCTCGCAAACCTGGGTGTGGAGATGATTTACTCTGCCCGCGTCACCGATACAAAGCAAGAGAATGGAAGTTTTACCGTGCAGCTCGACAATGGCAAGACTCTTACCGCTGCTCTGGTCATCTCGGCAGCAGGCAACATTGCGAATACCTCCTTCATGCCCCGCGACGCGCTGGACCAGGACGGCTGGATCAAAGTCGACAGAAACATGCGTGTCTCTTCCATCACCAACAACTCTGTCTACGCACTCGGCGACGCGACAATGTACAAGCAGCGCTACTACCTCAAGATCAACGATCAAATCCCCGTTGTGGCCAACAACATCAAAAATGCCGTCACTTCCTCTGGACAACTCAAGACGTATGATGCTAGCGATAAGTTGATGGTCTTTGTGCCCATTGGAAGTAAAACTGGTACTGGACAGATAGGCAGCTTTGTGCCGTTTAGCTTCATGGTTGCATTTGTCAAGGGCAAGGATTACTTTATGAGCAAGGCTGCTACTATGATTGCTGTTTGATTTCTTGCGGTGCTTGAGGTGCGTGCGAATATTGTTCTTGCTCTGGCTTTCTCATAGCGTAGTGATATCCAGTCTTCCCAAACGTATTAAGTAATCTTCTTTTCTAAACACACCACATCTTCAAATTGTTTGGGCAGGCATTGAGAGTAGTATGCATTGCTGACTACACAGGTGTAGCCGGCAACGCAAGTGGTTCCGCCAGTGAACCCTTGGCCTCCACATTGGGCGTATGCTGCTTGAGCTGCTTGGGCGGAGGAGCCAAAGGCGGCGGCGGTAAGAACAAGGGTCTTGAGAAGCATGGTGGATAGTGAATCGAGTTCTTGATCTCGAGGTCGATTGTGCGAGTGGAAAGCAAGAGGAAGAGCGTACTGGCCTGGTGCTTATATAGCATCTCCAGATACTCGTACGCGCCCTCGTTACCCAAAGCCACACTAAACGGGCTGTCGTCCCATCAATGCGATCCTGGCGATGCGATTCATATTGCCCTTATCAAGCCTTGTTCTTACCCCTGTTACGCCATCACATCTGCAGATATCAGGAAGCAGCTGAGAGACGTACCCCTCTGCGAACCATGGTTAAACTCAAGTATTCCACAAGCAAACAAGGAGATCGACAATCTGCGCCATATCTCGTTAACCCGTGAGTTTCTTGTCTCTCCAGATACCAAACTGGTCATGGCTTGCATCGAAGCCTCCATCGCTAAAGCTTGTATGACTTTGACTCGGCCAAAAAGGCTTGTCTGATGTGACAGCTGCATGGGAACCATGTCATGGGTTCATCAAGAACAACCCTAAGAATCAACTTCTTATCGTTGCCCCGAAAGTTCATTGTCCTCGCTTGACGACGACATCCACTGGCTTTTGGTCCAGGCGATCCTTTGCAATATAGATGTACAACAACGATTCTCCGCATCCTCGATCATGGTGGTACGCGACTGCTGCTCGATCCTCCAGGTAACGGCTAGACGGGCCGCGCCATCATCGGCTGGTAAATTGGATAGTATGTTTCAAGTTGAGTGTAAGAAGCTAAGCGATGGACGGCTTGGACAAAGGCGAACAACGTTCGAGCCCCTGGACACATGGGCAAAAGTAAGGCGGCGCCAAGGACGTGCAAGTCAGTCGTTAGCCGTCATTATGATGGTAACGCGAACGGGAGCGCGGAAAAGGAATGGAAGATGCAAAGCTGGAGGTGAAAAGGTGAGTAAGCCA
>JALPCE010000371.1:0-20840 GCA_026538705.1 Aureobasidium sp. GC_Fusr_1 | reverse complement strand
CAGTCGGCACCATCACACGCCCCCTAGACCGCCCGAGGCAGATAGGAACCACAATAGACCTAGTGTGGTCGACGGAAGGAATAAGATAGGCTATGCGCGAATGTAACGTATAACTAAACATAGACTACGACTCGGACTACCTCCTAATCGGAACCATTATAGATATTATGCCACTATAAAGGGCACACGAGATACGAAGGAACTATAGAGCAATAGATACACAAAAACTTCGGAACGAGGTGGAGAAAGGCCTATAGCAAAGCCACCCTATATACATATAAGCCTAGATAGACACCTAGGCGGAACACATCGCGACTACATTAGCTAACGCCATTAATAAAGCAACACCCCGGGTACGAGTACACACCGCGTATACGAGAAAAGAGTATAGTGTAGAAGCGTCGGCGGCTATTAAAGAATCTAGACAGGCAAGACGGAAGTGGCAGAGGAATAGAGACTAGGAGAGTAAGGACGAACTTAGGGCAGCACGTAAGAAGAAGGCCACCGAGATATCTAAGTCTAATAGGAACGAATATAGGGAGAGGGTCGCCTAGGTGGACTTACCCGAAGCGCTTTAGAAACTGGCAAGATGGGTTAAGAATAGGAATAACACTAAACCAGTATTTACACCTAACCTAAAGTACTAAGGAAGGACGATCTAAGACTAGAGACAAAAAGCAAACGCATTTACAGAGACGTTCTTTCCGCCCTTACCGGAGGTAGACATAAGCGACACAATAGGCTACGAATATCCCTAACCTATACTATGCCTAGAGGTTACCGAAGAAGAGATACTCGAGGCTATCCGCTATATAGCGGGCGATAAGGCACTAGGGCTAGACTAGATACCGAACAAAGTGCTTAAGGCAGTAGGAGACATAATTACGAAGCCGCTCTAAGACCTGTTTAACGTATGCATAACGCTATAACACTGCCCCTAACACTTTAAACACTCTACTACGGTAGTTATACTAAAGCTAGGGAAGCCCTTATATAAGGAAATAAAAGCGTACCGCCCTATAGCGCTTATAAACACGGTCGGAAAGATCCTAGACTTAGTTATAGCGAAACGGCTCTAATACTACGTAGAACAATACCATCTGCTCCTACGGAACCACACTAGAGGACGAAAAGCTACGTCGAGCGAACACGCCCTCTACCTACTAATAGAAAAGATCCACGCAGCATAGAATAAGGGAAAAGTGGCATCGCTTCTACTATTAGACGTAATAGGAGCCTTTAATAACGTCTCCTACGCTAGGCTTGTCTACAACCTAAGGAAGAGACATATCCACCCCATAATCGTAGGCTAGATAGGAAGCTACCTTCGGGAGAGGATAACGGAAATTAGGCTAAGCGAAGGCACGACCGATCCTATCCCGGCTAACATGGGCATCCTATAAGGGTCCCTACTGTTACTAATCTTATATCTATTCTATAACGCAGACCTCCTAAACATAGGTGGCATCTACGACCTAATCATAGGATATATCGACGACACAAGCATACTAGTAGTAGGAGACACAAAAAGCGAAAACGTAGAGGCCTTAAAAGAGATCCATAAGAAGGCCGAGGAGTAGGTAAGGAAGACGGGATTAGTCTTCGCGCTATAGAAGTACGAGATGATCCACTTCATAAGGGGTAAGAAAGACTAGGAACTCGAAGCACCGCTAGTCCTTCTAACAGCTACGGTTAAACCCTCGGAGATAGCAAGACTACTAGGAGTGATTCTAGACAAGAAACTGTCGGGACTGCCTTATGCCGAACACCTAAGAGACAAGGCAAGGACATTAATTAGGGGCATCTAATCCATCGTAGGCTCCACGTAGGGTATCACACTATAATAGGGAGTCTAGCTATATAAGGCCACAATCCTGCCGAAGTTAGCCTACGCTAGCTCGGCGTGGTTTAGAAGCAATCCTAAACACGGCTATAAGCAAACTACGGCAAACACCCTAACAATCCTCTAGGGAATTTAAAAAGACGCACTAAAACAAGCCATAGGAGCATGGAAAACAACCGCGCTTATAGCGATAGAAGTCGAAACCAATACCCTCCCGATAGACCTATACCTATAACAGAGAAACGAAAACGCCCTCTATAGGATTAGGGGAAGCCCGATATATAGCAACATCGCCGAAGCTAGATCTAATAATCCCATTCTAAAGACGAAGAGGTCTCCTCTTTAATGCCTAGAGGAACTCTACCTAGATAGGAACCGAATTACGGGCGAACCGTAGGAGGAGGTCGAGCTAATGTATATAAACACTATAAACCCGTAGTAGGACCCCCCGGAAACGCACACTATAGACATAAAGGTAGGAGCGATTAGGTTATATAAGACCTAGATACGCCGCATAAGGAAGAGAGCAACATACGTAGCTATATACATAGACGGAAGTAAGATCTAAGGGCAAGTAGGAGCGGCTATATAGTGCCTAGGAGCGGGAAGGGAAAAGATAAGATATATAGGCGATAACACCTAGTCGACGGTATACTCTGCCGAACTAGTAGGCATCGAGCTAGCACTCTAGATCGTATAAGAACTCGAGGGATGCGACGCCGTTATAATCTTTATAGATAACTAAGCGACCATATAGGCTATAGCACACCCCGCCATCTTATCCGGCTAATATATTATGTATAAGGTAATCGGGGAAATCGAGAAGGCACGGCGAAAGGGCATTAAGCCGACTATATAGTGGACGCCCTTACATAAAGGAATCCTAGGAAACGAAGAGGTTAACCTACTCGCTAAGTAGGCCGCGGGATAGGACCCGAGCATAAAGCAGACACGCCTAGAGCTCCGCGCTACACTATACTAGACATACACCCTATGGTTAGCTAAGAAGAGGGGAAGTAAGGAGAAGGCGTAGAAGAAATGGAAGGAACGATGGTAATTACACCCTTATGGCCGAACATACTATCTATACGCTCTACTCCCTTATAAGTTACACGTAGCCGCCTATAGCGATTATAAGAAAGCTATCTCATCTATTATAGTATAGATAAGGACGGGGAAAATCGGGCTAAACTCCTACTTACATAGGATAAGGCCCGATAAAGTTACTACCGATAGATGTCGGGGGTGCCTTATATAAAGGGAAACCCTCCACTATATACTGCTCGACTGCTCGTCGTACCGGACGAGGAGACGGGAATACTAGCTAGAGGGCACACCCTATAGTCTTAAAGAGATATTCACCGACATATAGAAAACCGCCACCGCCGTAAGGCTAATACTGTCACTCCGCCTACTAAACCAGTTTAGCTAGGTTAAGAAAGGGACACCGGCCACACTAGATACGGTGTAAGGCTAAAACTAAGAAACAAGCAGCGTAAGCTTATAAATAATAGCATACTAGACAAATTGACATAAGAGTAGACATAGGTTAAAAGCGAAGACGCGAAAGCAGGGGTGTAACACTTGATTACGGGCCTATTTAAGGGCAATTTCCTATGTTGGCGCTACTAGACACATACCTGTAAATAGCTCAGTAGCTAGATAGTTTTCCCGGCAAAGCCCGTAGGGCCAAATGGAGTATGATTCAAAAAAAAAAAAAAAAAAAAAGGAGCTTCCGTCAGGGTTGCACCTTATACCAATATCTGAACCTTTTTGAGTCATGGTCCAGGACCTCAAAGCATCAAAGGCCTCGCAGGCCAATGTATCAATGTCGATGATGTATACTGAAATTGCTTTGATGAATTTGTGTGAAGGTTGGTGGATTGGATCAGGAAACTGAGCCGATCGAACTCACATGGCTCCAAAAGAGGGCAGGAGCGACTGATACAAACTTCGATCGTGAACAGTCTCATGGCATTGCAACAGTAGTGTTCGGGATGATCAAAAATACTTGACCCGAGTCGCGCGCTGTAAGATTTTTAAACGGCTACCTGCCTCCTTATCCATTCGAGTCCTATGTACAATGCCTGCCGACCAATTTCGCCCGTACGGTCAAGCAAGTGCAAAATCTCTAGCCAGCTCTCCAATACGAGCCTCAATCACTTTTTAGGAACTTGGCGGCTCGATTCTTTTCGCTCGTGAAGCCACTTCTTGACAGGGTTGGTGTCTTTCTGCACCGGAGCTGGTGGTGTGTGGTTGTGTCTGACGTCGGTTGGTGCATTCTCTTCGTACGACACTCTTTGGCAGCAGTCCATCCTGCGCACGACATCTGATGAGAGCGCTTCAGCGATGCTGATACGCTTTTCCGGGTTGGGATTGAGCATTCTCAACACCAAGCGCTCCAACGAGCTGCTGTTGAGGAGGTGGAAGAGCTTGCCACAGTCTGGGTAATCCTCCGACCCGGGTTCGATGATTCCGTCTGGGCGGTCTTTCAGCCACTTGTTCCATCCGTTGACGTACTTCTTGTAGTTTGTGTTGTCGGGTGTAGCCTTGACCCATGGATGTACGCCAAAGACCATGCTCAGGAAGTTGATACCACATGACCAAACGTCAAGACCTCTTGGGTCGTAAGCATCCTTTGCGTCCATGACTTCAGGAGAGATGTAAGGCTGGGATCCAAAAATGGCCGGTTGCGAGTATCTAACACGATCGACCTTGAAATTCTCGACGTCCATGCCAATGCGGAAGCTGGGGTGCGGGCCGCTGAAGATCTCGCTCAATCCAAAATCGATGATCTTGACGCATCCGTCTCTGGTAAGCATGATGTTCTCGGGTTTCAAGTCGCGATGAGCTATCCCGTGGTTGTGGAGATAATCAACGCCCCGTAACAGCTGCTTGAAGAAACAGTACTTGTCGTTTATGGTCAAGTACTTCTTCTCGAGAAGACCAAAGAGCTCTCCGTTGTGGCAGTATTCCATGACTTCGCTCCAGATGCCGTGTGAAAAGCAAAGACGAACGGGCTCGATGATGTTGGGGTGGTGACAAGATTTGGCGATGCAATACTCGGACTTGACTTTCTTCACGTAATCGTCCTCGGTCTCCCAAGAATCGCGGCCACGGAACTGCTTGACGGCGTAAAGATGGTCCGGGGTCTCTCCTCGCCGCCTCATAAGCTTGACACATGCATATCCGCCTTCACCAATTTGCTTTGGTCGCCTAAGTGGCATCCTGGAAGACGTTTTGAACTCCTTCTCCAGAGGACAGCATTCTATGGGAAACTCGTTGGGAATATTAGTCGAAAGTCTGCGAGATCTCGTTCCCATGCCCTGGTCTGCGGTTTGCGTGAAAGAAGGGAGAAGGCCAGGGGCATCATCCTGGAAGGTTTGGGCTCTTTTGACCTGACTGCGTGGAATCTCGGTGCTGCCGGAGCGACGTGAACTGAAGGATTCATTGCGAGTGTGTCTGGGATGTGGACGTTGTTGAAACTCGAGTTTGTTGGCGTGACGTCCAGCGGATTCCAAGTCGGTAGCAGATCTATACTTAATTCGTCTGTCGCCCGGGTCCTCATCCTCTTCGACACCTAGATATCCTTGCTTCGAGGACGATGTAGAAATGGGATTAGGAGTGGATGCTCCGGTAGTGGGACCGCTCGCGTTGAGTATGGAGAAAACAGCATCACCACTCGACTTGGACTTTGAGCTCTCGGGGGCAGTCGCGGCCGAGTTTACTGATGAGGCTGTACTGTCATCGCTGCCGTTCCCAAGTTTGGACGCTTCGGTTGCTGATGGAAGCGGCTTAAGGTGCTGATCGTCAAGTGGTTCGGAGCGGGCTGCATTAGAGACGTCCATATCGCTCTCGGAAAGACTCTTCGGGGGAGGAGGAGCAGGTCGCTCTGATTCTGGAGTTCGAGCAGCAAAGTCTGCAGTCCCCACACCCCCAGCAGAAGAAGCGTCTTGCACCATCAGAGCGTGTGGAGGGTCGACGAACGTCGACCTTTCGGTTAAGTGCCGCGGGAAGACGCAGACTCGAGTCGTTACGCGTTAGTTAGCGCAGTCTTCGACAGCGAAGCAGACACGCGCGAAGACGGGGAGGGACGAGCGGCCAGCAGGCGCTTATGGCGCGTATTAAGTAGACGAGCTAGAAATCATTTTCGCATGGATGCTGGCGGTATCTTTTGGGGTCGGCGAAGGAGCCAGCCTGAGTTTGTCAGTGGCTTGCTTGGCACCGTCGGCGCCCATCGACATCGCGGGGGTTGAGAACCGCATCATTGGTGGGCACATTTTATACCCGGCTCTTCGGCCACAATAAGCATCGAACTTGGACACATTGACGAGTAGAAACACGGTTGATACCTTCATGTAGTATAGAAAAGCGACTACAATGGAACCCAAACTCCACGCTGCACAATCAACGCTGTCAAAACCAACCATATCGTCGTCACTGCTTTCTCCTCGACCGTGTGGCCTTTGCTTTGCGCTTTGTCGTTTTTGTCGTTGGCCCGCTTTCCCTGCCTTGAACATCTTCCTTGTCCAGCCACCCTTCATCAAGCGCAAGCACAACCAGATCGCTGGCACATCTGAGCCCAGTCTGTGGCATCTCCTCGGGGTCCAGTAGCTGATTCACCTTGAGTAGGGCTGCCTCAAGCTCTTCTGCTCGTTGTGCTGCCTCGCTGTCTTGTATGCGATTACTCGAGCTGGGCCATTCGATCTGCTCGGCGAGCTTGTGCAGGACAAAATGTAACCACACGAGATTTGTCTGTGGGTGATATCCCTTCCACGTTCTTCCAGACTCTTCAGCTTCGTCCCACCTCTCCCAAAGATCACCGAGAGGCTCGCCCAAGTACATGGCAGAACGCATGTATCGGTATATCTCGTACTGGTATTCCTCCTCAGCGTCACCCTCGAACAGTGCCAGATCCCTTTCAAGATCGAGATATGCAACATCTTCCTCGTCTTCCAGAACGCCCATCTCTGCTCGCGAGATGGTGTAGTCGATGAGCGTTGTTTCGATACCGGTAAAGTCGAGCTTCTTGCTTGAGCTTGCTGGGACGTAGTCTGCTTCGCGACAGTGTGCAGTGTTGTTGAGACCAGATACACAAATGTTGCCCATGTGCAAATCCCTGTGCTCAAACCTGGCTGCTTCTTCACCTTTGCCTAGTGCTAGCACGACTCCCCAGAAAATGTCCCAAGCAAGCCATACATTAGCGACCTTGGTATTTTCAAGATCTGTGCCGGCGTCTTGCATCTCAATGACAGCCCACAGCTGATCTTCCGAGTAACTCGCCTTCTTGCTAGGGTCGGGGAACACGCTAACTTCCTTGCCCTTGGCCTCCTGAGAATCATTCCATGACGACCAAGCTGCCGCAAAAGCATCTCCAGGACGACCCTGCAGAACGCAAATCTCGCGGAAGTTTGTAAAACCAGGTGTGCATGTCATGCGCTGCATCAGACGTACTTCGGCAGCGACATCTTCAGGATCGCTCATCATCTCAGTTCGCTTCTTGGCGGCTTTGGTCATCTTTCTCTTCGTCGATGTTGGGGGCTTGAGAGCGATGATCTTGAGTACCGACTCGTCTGTCTTGCACAAAGCTGCGTGCGCCTTGAGAAGTGAAAGGCGGTAAACTTCACCAAATGATGCTTCGGCGATTTTGGTGACTGCAAAGTGAGAAGAGAGTTGGTCAGACCAGGTAGCGAAGGAAGTAAGATCCTGGGAAGAAAGCGATAACAATGATGCGGCATGTTTGGTGAATAGATTAGAGATACGTGGTTTTGTTATCTCCAGAGCGGCCAAGTCAGTTTCGATTGGATTCACTGGTATTTGTTCCGTGACCTCTGCCGGCAAGGCGATTTCGGCCACTTTGGGTTCCTCAACAACTTGGGTCAACATGTCTGAGGGCGTAGGCTGCGGCCTTTCGTGAACAGAAGTTTTTGGTCGTTGGTTTGACTTGGTCTTCTTGGGCTTTCCGTTTTTTGTTTTTCGGTCCCTGGGAGAGACGGATCCGGTGCTTCTCACAGATTCGCTGCTCGTCGTTCTTTGCCGAGACAATTTGACAGGCCTTTCGGTGTTGGCGATTCTCTCACAGAGCGCCTCTCGCGCAGGAGAGACTTCATCATCATCATTGGTCGAGAATTTTGTTTGGACCGTCAGCCGCGAAAGCTCTTCGGCAACCTCGAGAACCTCGAACGAAGCCGGATTTTGTTTTCGTTGTTTGACGGGACTTTGAAAGCTACTGAAGCTGGAATACAGATGCGACGGCTTGCCGTAGACTGCTTTGCGAGGCATTCTGGCGGATTATGATTCTGCTGGAGAACGAATGTTGGTACAAGAATGACAATGGCTGCTGGGCAGACTTGTTGTGCTTTGCAAACAAACGACGTTGTCAGGGCAAACTCAAAATTCGGCCGTGCATTCCCTCCATCAAGACCATGACTCGAGCTTCATCTATTCTACACGCACAACGACTTTCGAAACAAGTCAGAATAGTCCAGAAATTCTACTGGAGCCGGCCTCCATCGTTGCTTGACCTTTGTTCGTCTGTACATATTTGTTGGAATCATGGCGCCCAAGGAATCTGCTTCGCCAGCTCCAATGCCTGCAGGCGCCGAATCGGATCCTTTCACCTATGTCTTGCGGGCCATGTGTATGCTGGAACTGGCCGCCCTCTATTCACCCTTGTCGCAGCTCACTTTGGCCCCTGTGTATGGATCGATACCTTCATCTGTGTTCCACCATGAGATCACCTCAGTCATTGTCCTCTTGACTCTCACTCGAACCAGCCTGCTTTCACGCTTCATGCCTGCCAATATTGAATATTATATTCCCATCTTGGCCTCCAGCATCCCTCTTATCCAATCATGCTTGTTCAAATACAGCACCACGCTTGGTGTGGAATCCGGTCCTCTTATCACTGAAGGTCTCACCTACTACCCTCTACTGCTGACGAGTTGTTATTCTGCGTCTCGCCTACTCCTGGACGCCAAGATTGACCAATACCTGCATTCTGCTATGGGATCTACCATACTTGGTCTCTCTACTTATGGCTTCTTCGTTCTGGTTCGATCTAAATCTAGCTTCTTAGTCTCCCAGTTCTTTGCGCTCTCTGCCACGTTCACTAGAGTAACCCTGCAATGCGTTGTTGGTGCTTTGTTCACAATCTTGTCACCATCCAAGTTGAGCCTCCTTGCTATACCTGCCATGATTCACACTACATGGTTCAACCCACACTTTGTATCACCTCACACGGATGCACTGGCCAACTCGACTCTGCAAGCAAATCAGTGGAACCTGCTAGAGCGTGCTGAGTCTAACACTGGTTACGTCTCAGTCTTGGAAAATTTGGATGCTGGATATCGAGTCCTCAGATGCGACCATTCCCTCCTGGGCGGAGAGTGGCTGGTCACGGATGAGAGAAGAAGACAAGGCATCACCACTTCTGAGCCCATCTACTCGGTGTTTGAGATCCTAGAAGCTGTTCGTCTAGTCGAGACTACCCACAGCAGCGTGTCGGACAGTGAAAAGAGCGCGCTTGTAGTGTGAGTTGATCTTTGACATGTTGTAGCTCCGCGACTGACGTGACATCTTCTCTTTGTAGAGGTCTAGGCATTGGAACTGCACCTAAGGCTCTTATTGCGCACGGCATTGACACTACAGTCGTGGAACTTGATCCTAAGGTCCACGAATATGCGACAAAGTATTTCGACTTGCCCACTGACCATATCGCTGTCTTGGAAGATGCTGTAGCTTGGGTCCAGAACACATCCACAAGCGCTATTAAGCAATACGATTACATCGTTCACGATGTCTTTACTGGCGGTGCAGAGCCTCTTCCTCTGTTCACAGACCACTTCCTCGGCAACTTGCGCTCCCTGCTGACACCTGACGGTGTCATCGCTGTCAACTATGCTGGCGACCTTGCCGACTCTTCTACAAAACAAATTATCAACACGATCAACCTGGCGTTCGATCGTCAATGTCGCATGTTCCGTGACTCCGAACAGTCTTCCGAGGCAGGAGCGACCGACTTCCTTAACATGGTCATCTTCTGCACAAATTCTGCTGGCGATGGTAGCAAGCTGGAGTTCCGCGCACCTGTCGAGGCAGATTACTTGGGTACTGTGTCGCGCAAGCACTATCTTGCGCCTCAGGAAAAGCTCGAGTTGAAGTTTCCTACAGAAGAAGAGATGCAAGATGAGGCAGTCCAGACACTGACGGTTGACAACCTCAAAGAATTTGAAAAGAAGCAGGTCGAGTCTGCCAAGAGACACTGGAAGATAATGAGACTGGTTGTACCGGATTTTGTATGGGAACTTTGGTGATGTCTTTGCATGATTGCTTACTATACCCGGAACATTTTTCTAGCGATCTTCCAGAACGAAGTCGCGTGGCCAAAACGTGTATATATCTCATTCACCTCTTTCAACCTCAGCTTCTCCACAGCGACTTGTTATCAACTAGAAATTTCGCTGCCATCAACTAACAAACGCAAGAGTACATATGTGACAGCTCACGAATCGCCCAGTTACCACTTTCCTTCATGCCTGAATCTCTTCTTCCACACCTTTCCGCCATGGACAACTTCTTGCGCTACATACAGCAGAATCTGCGTACTTGAACGCATCCTCAAAGCAACATGCCTAGCATTTACGAGTTCACCAAAGAAGAATGTGACACAGTCGACCCTCACACCTTGCTCCGTCGCATGTTTTCATCGAAAGCAGTGCTGCCCATATCCGAAGACTCCCCATCACAAGTTGCCAGCAACACACAAATCGGCAAAGGGCAATGCGGTACAATTTATACACTCCACAACCCAGATCAAGTCACAAAGACACCAAACTCGACGAAAAAGATACCCGAGCTGCAGAGCGACTACATCTCTCATGGGGCTGTCTGTGAAGCCTTTGAGGACGCGCCAGAGGCCTTGTCAAGCAAGGCCAACGTCCCCAGAGTAGATAGCTTCATTTCTCCGCCTTCTGACGATGATGGATTAAGTTACTGGATCCGTGGGTGTGACGAACAGATTGATCTTGCATCAAACTACAACTATGGACTCATCTCCGAACGCATCTTCCCTTTGCAAGATGCCATACCAGCAGCTCTGTTGCGAACCATATATCCTTCCTCCACAGCAGCGAGCATAGAAACCTGTATGAACAAACCCACAAACAACAACTGTCTCATACGCCTCTACCTCGGCCGTCGAGGCATAGACAGAACCAAAACCAACCCCCAAGACACGAGCCTCCGCAACTTTCCCCTCCACATCGACGAAATGGAAAACCTCTGCCTGCCCATCCCGACCTACATTTCCACAATAGCAGAGTCTCTAGCCCTCATACATTGAAAAGCCCACCTCGATGCCAACGACATCGAATTCGTACTCGGTGCCTCGCGGAACAACAACCAAGGCCATGATGGTGTCTCAATCTGGTTATTGGATTTTAACCAGTGTCGCGTGTTTAGCCACGATCAAGCTGGGTTAAAGCAACTGGTTGATGGATTCTGGTGGAATGATCCTTATTGTCCTCGTCCCGGGGCTGAGCATCCGCAGGGTAGGGTGTGGTGGACAATGTTTCTGAGCAAGTATTTGGATGCGAGTGCGTTGTTGACGGATAGCAAGATGCCGAGACATTTTGTTCGGGCGGTGGAAGAGGAAGCGGTTCGGAGGCGAGTGAGACCTTCGCTCTTTGGGTAGAGTAGACTGGGAGGCTTTGTGTTTGGCGAGTCTGTGGCTCTTTTCGAATGCGAGATGGCTACAACATATCTAGACATTCATGTGCATCACCTCCTTAACGTCCCTCCACTGTCCAAATAGATCCAACGTTCGTGCTTTGTTCTCTTCTCTTCTCTGCACTGCGCATCGAGCAAATACAATTCAGACTAGACCTTGCGAGGCGGAAAGATGCAATGGTCGGTTTTTAGAATTAGAAGTAAGTTGTCGTTATGCATGACGATGCGCGGCAGGCACACAGGTCAAGAACCAAGAGCAACTCTCCACATCGCACGCAATCAGTAGAGGTGTTATCACAAATGTACAACAAGAGCAATAGACAGTCATGGATTCAGAAGATTGGGATTTTTGTATTTGAAAAAGGTTTGTGAAACGCCCATGCGGCGATGCCAGAAGGACAAGTCTGTATCAAGGTCTCATCAACTCCTTCTTCTCCTGCCCAGAACCTCCTCAAGGGACATTAAATCTAAGAAAACGATTTTGAAGTACGAAAAAAGAGAAGACGTGACGACATTAAATAATGCTACTGACTGTGGTCAAGAGCATCTAGTCAACCTCCTCCATGGCGGACTCACCAGCGGCCTCGGCGGCAGGGGCCTCAGTGGCGGCAGCCTCCTCGCTGGTCTCGGCCTCCTCGTCGACGTTAAGGCCGAGGGAGACGAGCTTGTGGATGCGCTCAGCGTAGGCAGCGGGCTCGTCAATGGTGAAGCCAGAGACGAGAAGGGAGGTCTCGTAGAGAAGCTGGGTGATGGACTTGACGGTGCGGTCGTTCTCGCCGTCGGTCTCGACCTTCTTCTTGAGCTCCTTGATGATAGGAGAAGCAGGCGAGATCTCGAAGGTCTTCTTGGAAGACATGTACGAGGACATGGAGGTGTCACGAAGAGCCTGAGCCTTCATGATACGCTCCATGTTGGCAGACCAACCGAACTGGCCAGTACGGATGGCGCAAGGAGAGCCGACGAGCTTGTGGGAGACAACGACCTTCTCGACCTTGTCGCCGAGGACGTTCTTCAAGCTCTTGGCGAGAGACTCGTACTCCTTCTCCTCCTCCTCACGCTTCTTCTTCTCATCCTCGGTCTCCTCGAGCTCGAAGTCCTTGGTGATGTCAACGAGCTTCTTGCCCTCGAACTCCTTGAGCTGGGTGAAGGCGTACTCGTCGATGGGGTCGACAAGGAAGAGAACCTCGAAGTTCTTCTCCTTGAGGGCGTCAAGGAAGGGAGACTTCTGGACGGCCTTGAGGGACTCTCCAGTGATGTAGTACATCTGCTTCTGGTGCTCGGGCATGCGGGTGATGTAGTCCTGGAGGGAGGTGATCTCGTCAAGGGACTTGGTGGAGTTGAAGCGGAGGAGCTTAGCGAGCTGGGGACGGTTCTGGGCGTCCTCGTGGATACCAAGCTTGAGGTTCTTGCTGAATGCAGTGTAGAACTTGTCGAACTGCTCACGGTCCTCGGCAATCTCGTTGAAGAGCTCAAGAGTCTTCTTGACAATGTTCTTCTTGATGACCTTCATGATCTTGTTCTGCTGGAGGGTCTCACGGGACAGGTTGAGGGGAAGGTCCTCGGAGTCGACAACACCCTTGACGAACGACAGCCACTCGGGAATGAGGTCGGTGGCATCGTCGGTGATGAAGACGCGGCGGACGTAGAGCTTGATGTTGTTCTTGGTCTTCTTGGTCTCGAAGAGGTCGAAGGGAGCGCGCTTGGGGACGAAGAGGATGGCGCGGAACTCGAGCTGACCCTCAACGGAGAAGTGCTTGACGCCGAGGTGGTCCTCCCAATCGTTGCTGAGCGACTTGTAGAATGAACCGTACTCCTCCTGGCTGATGTCGGCGGGGTTGCGGGTCCAGATGGGCTTGGTCTTGTTGAGCTCCTCCTCCTCGATCTTGCTCTCCTTGACCTTCTTGGTCTTCTTCTCCTTCTTCTCGTCCTCGTCGTCGACCTCCTCAACCTTGGGCTTCTTCTCGTCACCCTCCTCGGTCTTTTCCTCAGCCTCCTCATCGGGGACCTCCTTCTCGGTCTCCTTGAGGACGTGGAGGTAGATGGGGTATGAGATGAACTCGGAGTGCTTCTTGACGACCTCCTTGATCTTGGCCTCATTCAGGTAGTCGAGCTGCTCGTCCTTGAGGTGCAGGACCATCTTGGTACCGCGGCCGAGCTGCTCACCCTCGGTGTCCTGGGTGAGGGTGAAGGTGCCACCAGCGGATGACTCCCAGAGGTACTGCTCGTCATCGTTGTTCTTGGAGGTGACGGTAACCTTGTCGGCGACGAGGTAGGCAGAGTAGAAACCAACACCGAACTGACCGATCATGGAGATGTCGGCACCAGCGGTGAGGGCCTCCATGAACTGCTTGGTACCGGAACGGGCGATCGTACCGAGGTTGTTGACGAGGTCCTGATAAAGAGTCAGTCACAATTCAGAGGGCAAAGAGGAGCGAGAATTCATCACTTACAGCCTTGGTCATACCGATACCAGTATCGCGGATGGTAAGAGTCTTGGCCTCCTTGTCGGGGATAATGTCGATGCGCAGGTCCTTGCCAGAGTCGAGCTTGCTGGGGTCGGAAAGAGCCTCATAGCGGATCTTGTCAAGCGCATCAGACGAGTTGGAGATGAGTTCTCTGAGGAAGATCTCCTTGTTGGAGTAGACGGTGTTGATGATCAGCCCGAGCAGCTGAGAGATCTCAGCCTGGAACTCGAACGTCTCGGCGGCCATGTTGATTGTGGTGGATGAAAGACGGGATAAACACAGAGATGCAAAGCAAAAGGTGACTGCTGAGATATAGACAGCCGGGTATCTGAAGGAGAAAAGAAGAGGTGGATGTGAAGGGGGAGAGGAAGTTTAGTCAGAGGAAGGAGAGTGTTAAAGAAAACCTCCAGAGCTCCTTCCATACGATTCCATATTTCGATGGAAACGCCGGCCTTGGCGCTTGGTTGCACGAACAACCACTGTTTTCCCTTCACATCTTCGACACACGTCGAACTCTGAAGATGGTATTAGAAGTCTCTATCGCACGCGCGACCCTTCACTATCTACTCAATTGACTCTGATATGCGACAATGTGTGCATATCAAAGTGATCAGTTTTATCACTGACCTGACAGAAGCGCTTGGTTGAAGTCTCTCGCATCTCCGTGAGTCCAGACTTTGCGGGGATCCTTGTGGGCAGCGGCCTTCTGGTTGCCACCCGAACCTTCTACAAGTAGTTGCCAACAGCTCCGTTTGCCATCACTCACAACTCCAATCGCTTGTGTCAGTCGAAGGTGACGTCTTGATGCATTCCTTCCCCGTGTGCTGAAGCATAAACACGCTCCGCTATCAAGATGCACAATGGTACGAACAGACAAAGCAGTGTCTATTGAGAGCTACCACCTTGAAGGCCTACACTTCGACATATGCCCATATGGGAGAAGGGTGGAGTCACAGACTTTAGCGCATGGGGAGGTCGTAAAGAAAAGTTTGTACCATGTCCTGTATCAATATGCCGGAATATGGCTGTCACAAGGCACAATATCTCAAAGGCTGTCATATAAATGCTGCTCTCAATTGGGGAGCATTGTTTTGTAGGCTTCTATCAAACACCAATCGGGCTCCCCAAGCACCATATCTAGCGGTGGTTCGTCTGACGGGGTTCTTCTGGTTGGAGTAAAGTGAGCAAACCACCCGCAGTGATTCTCGAATCGTATTATGCAGCTTGATTGTAGTGATTAAAATGCAATATCAGTGCCTCTGCCAGTCAAAACCCCCCATCAAGCATCAAGAAAAGACCAGACCAGGACATGCAAAAGTTAGCCGCATCGCCTCTGTCCAATGCCCAAGAAAACTGTATCCATTTGACGCCAACCGAAAAAGAAAAAAAACTTCCGCTCATCCAGACTCAATAGCCCATGCAAATGATTGTGCCAATTGACATTATTCAACCCTGTGTTGTATCCTGTCAAGGGTTGCTCTCTTCATGATCTGATCTCGATGCTTCTCTTATCGGGCAGCTCGATAGGGTCTTGCTGGTCCTGTGCAGGTGGTGCGGCAGACAGCGACTCCCTGCGTGTGAACTGGGCGTCCTGTCCGGTCATTCTTCTGTTGAGCGCGCGCTCGACCTTTGCGCCCAGGGCAATGGTGTGGATTTCGTCATTCTTTGTCTCGCTGAGCTGGTAGCGCTGTTTTTCGAGGCGCTCATCGGCCATGCGCTGGAAGCCGGCCTTCCATGACTTGATGTCCTGGGTACGAGGGTCGGCGGATCCGAGTGTGCTCATAGATGCGCGAGGCTCGGTGGCGGTGATCTTGTCTGTGTCGTAGGTGGTTGTCGAGGGCGCATCTTGCTTGAAGCCAGCATCGGCCGTGTTGTTGGTGACGGTAGAAGAGATGCTCATTGCGATTGAGAGGTGTAGAGATGGTGCGCCGGAATGTGTAGAGAATCTGAGCGATTGATTGTGTATTGAGGAGGACAAGTCGTTCGACTATCAAAGGGTTGCAATGTCAGACAGAGATCAGCGAGGCGTTGTATTGGCGCAACAAGCAAACACTGAAACCGCGAGGGGCTCTCGAGACAAGAAAAATCCAAAAAGTTGGTAATAAAATGCGAGCGGGCAATGGAGAAAAAGGACAAGGCAACGTACCATGACTAGATCTATATGCGGAGATTCAGGAGTTGTCAATCTTGTGCTAGGCTCTTTTATCGTCAGCTGCATGGCCATTAGAACGCTCTTTCCATGTCGGCCATTGCTGATGTCTCACCCGCTGTCTACTTGGTGTACTGTTCGCTTTCGACTTGTGTTTGCTGACAAGTATCTGTCAAGGGGAGCGGAGTGCGTTTCGATTAAGAAGCTACGAGACAAAATAGGGATCCCCGAAATGCATCCATATTCCTTGTAAATCATGTCGGAAAACGAACCCCTTGGTACCGCTCGACTCGTTAGATCATGCCGCTGGCCAGGGGTTCTTGCCTGACCGACCCGGCGCAACCACAGAACATGGTCTTCTGCCATGCCTCTCCAAATGCTCAAAATCCTGACTATCACACTCGCGTGGCAATTATTCACCCGTGTCGTGCCTGCTGAGACTTGGCCGTTTCCATGTTCACACCACCCCAGAGCGAAGCCGCTTCGCACGTTTCAATATACAGGTAGCGGATCTGTCCAACAGGCGGTACAACTGTCACATCAACGTGGCCTCGATCAGCGCCACGTGCAGCAGTCCCAAGGCAAGGAAGCACACGAACCACGCATTCCGCTTGCTCGTGGCACCCAAGAAGTCATGTTACACTGAATCGATTTGTTCTTGACTCGTTCATTCGTCTTATCATATCAACTCTCCTTGCCTGACAAGGGCTGGCTACCATTTACCTCCCGTCAAGAAAATCTTGAAGAAATCCAAAGGAGCCCTGCTGTTGTCCCTGGCTGACACTACTGCATATCCAGGGACTTCGACACTCGGTGTGCTCAAGCCCAACGCTTCTGACACTGCCACCCAGTTCCTTGTTGCCCAGACCAAGACCGTGGCGATAGCACCACACCCTCCGACCACCTGCAGAAGACTCCACTTTCTGACGTTCAATCGTTGACTCAGTGCAAGTAACCCCAGGGGATCTTGATAATTGAGGCTGTCAAATTCCCTATGTCTGACGTGTGGAGATGTCTCGTAGCCAGATTTTACCAAGGCCGAGCTAACGTTGTGTGGTTCAGACGTGCCCATCGTCAACTGCTTTCTATCTTGGGTTTCAGTGTCCAACGCGATCTTCAAGTTGTATGCCCATTGTGGCAGTTGCATGCTTTCTCTGTCGAAATTGTGAACATCGCTACGGCGGCCGAAGTCGTACTGCGAAGTCGTGTCCAGAGCCGGTACAAGCTTGAACGGAGTGGGCGATGACCCTCGCTGGCTCGGAGTGGATGCTTGGGGTGCTAAGAAACCTGAAGGAGAAGACAAAACGGAAGAAATGGAAGATGGTGCAGCATCTTGCAAACAGCCGAGTCGCTCAAGTGCAAGCTCGCGAAGCTCGCGTTTGTGGGAGTCGAAAGATGTCTTCAGGTAATCCCTTCGCCATTGAATGAACTTCTTGACGGCACAGTGCCGTAACCACTGAGCGTTATCAGGGTCGAATAGCCGATCTACCAATTGGGCAAGGTCGCTAGAGACCAAAGGCTGCACATAGTCAGAAGACATCAGCACACTTGCATCCATAGTCTCTGTGTCCTCACTCAGGGAGGATGACACTGCAAAAGGCGACGAAGTCAAGGAATCTTGAGCGTCTGCGGCCTGGAAAGTAAACGTTCTGACACCAGCAGCTTCAAGACTAGCCCTTATGGCTGTCTTTGTGTCCTTGAGGTTGTCACTCGTGCATGTATCGGCTCTACCGATGATAGGAATTATGTTAGTAAGTGCAGAGAGGCGTCGGAGAATTTCAATCTCCGCAGGGCTTATCTGATGAGATTCTGGATAGTATCAGTACCCTTTCAATGATGTACAGGAACACCAACTTACTGGGATGGAACATATAAAGTACAACATCAACTTGAAATCCTCCGCTGCCACTCAAAACCGCGAGAAGATCTGTGTCGCTCAATTCTCCTGTCAAGGCATTTCTTCGCAAGGATGCCTCTATGTTTTCGTGAATTGTACTGATGGCGTCATCCATGTTTTGGTCGCTCGCACCGCTCATGGCCCAACCAGAGGTGTCGATGAAGGAGATGTTGCGTTCGAGAATGGAGTCTCCCATGCTCTTTCGACGTCTCAAGCCACGCCCTTGTTCGATTTCTGACCACCAAGATGGGTATGTTCTCGTCGAAGCGTGAGTCTCGAAGACCTGGTCCGCATGGGCAGTCGAGGTTGAGGACGAGTCAACAGCCACAATAGGGTCGACATGAACAATGTCGTCACACACTTGAACGATACTTTTTATTAAGCTTGTCTTGCCAATACCAGAGGGACCAACGACCATGATTCTTAGTCGAGGAATGCGCTTGCCTCTCTCTGTAAAGGGTCGGCGTGCGGGCATGGATATGCTAGGCATGACCAACTGTGGTATACCAGTTTGGGGAACAGTTGACGAGGCGGACTCGACCAGAGTTTCGTCAGCGAAGACATCATCATCCTCGCTCGAAGAGTGGAGGGCCTGGCTAGCAGTGTCGTCGATGATACTTCCTTCTTCGTCTGAGAGACGTACACTTTTTACACTAGGTGACTGCGGGGCGCTGGTGTCGCTGGCGCGTAGAGGAGTAAATGAGCGACCCAAGGATGTAAGGGATTCGCTTCGGATATGGCGACGGGTTGGTGATGGAGTCAAGGGTCTAGGCGCTGAGGAGGAGATGGATGATTTCCGCGACGAAGGACGCTCTTCTGAGGATATGATGCGCTGAGCAGCTGCAGCAATCTTGGGGTGGACGGAGTTTCCAATCTTCCGTTTCTTGCCAGAGACAGTGTCGGACGGGGGTGACGAGGGCTCTGTCGATTTGGAGGCGAAAGCAGCTTCGAGGGTTTCGTCCAGGCTCTCGACGCCATAGTCGTGATGCTTGTCCTGGTCGTGTTGCTGGCTGGTCTGTTCTGCCTGGGCTTTTTTCATGTCTCTTTCCCTTCGCAGGAAGAAGGTGGTCGGCGGCTGTGTATATCCCGGGATTGGTGCGGTACCTGCATCAGTACAAGGTTGCTTCTTCGTCCGTGGCCACGCTCGTTCGGAGTTGCTCATGCTGGACGGGTAGTGGTTGTGATCTTGGGTTTGGCGTCTATGTGTCTTGAGAATGGAGGACTGGAAGAACCAAGCACAGGAATGCTCATGACATGATCATACGACTATTTTGCTCAATGCTCCGCCTTCTGACGAGTCCAAGTGCAGATGGATGATGACCTCGTTGACGATAAGCCTTCTTCCCCACGATCGCCCGGATTGCGGGGTGTTATGCGGCTGCTCAACGTGGCACGTGCGCGGCCAGGCATCTATGACAACGATCTGAGCTTCAACCACTGCTCTATATCGCTGCATGAGAGCAATAGCATCTGCGTAGTGAGATGAGACTCAAGAGACCCCAATATTCAATCATCTGGTCTGTAGTTATCATGGGAAACATCATCGTTCATTCTGCATATCTACCGTCGTCCATGAAGAGCATGCACACTAGCTACAGCCCAACCTGGCCTGCTTCTTCTTTCATCTTCAAGCCAAACTACGCCCGCGTGCTTCGAAGAGAAGTCACCGTTTTCAATATCCCATCCACGCCCTCCTGAGCCCATCCGCAACCGTGTTGATACAGACTGCAAAGCCAATAAAACTCCGCAACAAACAACAGAAACACAGTCGGTAGGATGGAAAGAGAAATCAATGAGAAACACGCGCCGCTATGCATTAGTGACAAATGTGTGAAGTTTTGAGCAGCGCCTCAAGACTCTGGAGCCCATCTCCAAATCGCTTCAACGCTGAGAAAGAACTTTTTCGAAAGGGGGGGCATATCGCGTCATATTTTACAGATGAGGGCTGCACTGCGTCTGTTGTTCCAGTTCCAGCCCATGTTGTAGAAGATGTTTAGGCAGCCTGGGCACCGCCGCGACCGCGAGAGGCAGCGCCACCACGGCCTCTCTGGGAACCGCCGCCGCGACCACCCTGGAAAGAACCGCGAGGTGCCTGGTTGGCACCGCCACGGCCGCCTCTGGCGCCACCACGGTTGCCCTGGAAGAAAGGTCCTCTGTTGTCCTTGGGACGGCGCTCCTCAATGGTGATGGCATGCTCACCAATCGAGATGGGGCTGGCCTTGAGGGCAGCCTTGTAGCCATCAAGAGTCTTGAAGTCGACAAAGGCGCAGTTCTGCTCGATATGTCAGTCAATGCAATACTGAATTCTGAATCGGAAAACTTACCTTGGGTCTGTTGGCATCGAAGTACACGAGCTCACCGTACTTCTCAATAACCTCTCTCAAAGTGGGGAGAGTAATGCTCTCGTGAACGTTCTTGACGTATGCGCGATGTTGAGGTGTGTCCTGAGCGCCTGCAGCGGCCTGGCCCTTGTTCTGCTTCTTGTCACCAACGCTGGTCCACTCTTCCTGCTGATCAGCACTAGGAGCAGCAGGAGAAGACTCGCGTGCGGGAGCAGCAGCAGCAGCCTCCTGGGCAGGTGCAGCGGGTGCAGACTTGGCGGCAGGCTCAGGTTGGGGAGCAGTCTTGGGCTGGACAGGGGCGGCAGAAGCAGAGGGTTGAGGAGCAAAGACGGGGGTGGCGACACGGTGAGCAGCAGCGGCGAGGTTCGCCCAGGTCTTGGGCGCGGCGGGAGCAGCGGGAGCAACAGGCTTAGCA
>JALPCE010000370.1:0-21047 GCA_026538705.1 Aureobasidium sp. GC_Fusr_1 | reverse complement strand
GTGAGGGACGATGCGGAGCGACTGGTGTGAGGATGGTGTGTTAGCTGTATGCCTGTTCAACGCAGGCGCTGCTTTCGTGACGCACCATGATGGCTGTTTGTGTGTGAGAGTTGGTTGGTCTGATGGAGCTTGATTGGTCGGCAGAGTACGAGATGGAGAGAAAGCGCAAGAGTTGATTCGAAAGATGATGGCGGCGTTGACTGTCTGGATGATGATGATTGATGGTCGCAGCTGTCGCCGGCCGGACGTTCCAAACAGCTCTCCGCCGTGCACGGTCCAACAACCATGATGATGTCCATACAACTCACAGGTTGCTCACTCTCACTTCTGCATCAACATGTCAAGCTGCAAGGACACTTCAACAATGCTTGCAAGGAAAAAAAGTCATGCATTCGTCTGAACATATCTAAAGCAATTATACTCTGCTTATCCTCCAACAGTCCCGGTGTATCCACTGCTTCTTCTGAATATGCTGTCAGTTATAAAACTCAATCAAAAAACATGCCTCAAGTTAACCCTGCTCGTTGCCAATCGGGCTCCGAAGTCCATCAATCAATCTCATGCCATGTAACATGCTCACTGCAGTCTCGCTCTCGTAGCAAGCAACGCTGATGCCAAGGTATAATGTACCAACCAGTCAGGTATGTCCAAGAAGTCACCATCGCCGAATCAAGGACGGCCGCCTTGCTTCTGTTCACCTTCGCGGACGCCGGTCTCAGTGAACCTCTTTGTCCAAACGTCTCTCCAGCGACGCTTCTCCTGAGGGCTGCTGGGCTCGCTCTCCTGCTCGTCTCTGCTCTCGCTGCGCACTTTGATCCCAGCTCTGCCGGCGATCTGTGCAAACTTGACCTTGGCTGGAGAGCCCTTGGTGGGCGATCTCTTGCCAGGTGACGACGATGGGCTGCCTGTCTTGACATCGGCAGTCATGGATCCTTCGGTGAATCTGGCCGACATGCCGGGCTGCTTCTCGGGCAATGCTCCTGACATGGTGTCGTGGGTCGTCATGCCTGTGTTGCCAGACATCTGAGTCAGCGGCTGTCTGTCTCCAATAGTGTTGGCACCTGTTCTCGTACCGTCGTACTGTGCAAAGTAGCCAGTGGCCAGTCCAGCAACCTGTGCGATGGAAGAGCCTGACTTCCACTCGAGCTGCGAGCTCATGACGCGATGAGCTGGGTAGACCCGCTGAAAGTAGGCCGTTGGAGGACCACCAGTTGGTTGCATCTGTGCAGACGTGGCACGGCGGTCTTGAGGCATGTACGCTCTCTCACGCTCCATCATGGCACTGCTTGTCTGGTCCGTTGGCATGACGGTTCGGTTGTGCTCAGTCGATGTTGAGGCTTGACGTTGCATAGCAGAAGAGGTGCGCTCAGGCAACACTGTCTCGCGATTGCGAATAGAGGCAAGAGCAGCATCAGACTCGGCGGCTGCGGGTCCTTGATGAGTCTTTGCCCAGCTTCCGAGATGCAAGGCGGCCATGTCGTTGACGCAAGGCCCATTGGGATCCGGAGTAAGGACAGCGTTCTCGTTCTGAGCCGAGAAGATGACATCCTTCAGAGGGTTCATTGATGTAGCGTTGACATTGATAGCAGGCACAGCGCGCTGAGAGACGATGTCCTTTTGTCCTGATGGCAGATAGGGCTTGACGATGACTGGACCAGCGTGAGTTGGAGCTGGGGCCCTGGGCGGAATTGGAGCGGCAGTTGGCTGGGCCGAGTTGAGCAAACCAGCACAATAGCCTTCGAGCCAGAGGCCGCTCTTCTCAAGACCGACAGGCAAGCGAGCCTTGCCAGCCTTGAAGCCGTTCATGTAGGTCGTCTCTTCGGGACCAAGAGGTTCCTTTGAGCAAGGAGCAGGCTTGGATTGTTGCAACTGCGAATGGTGAGAGAAGCCGATGGCAGGAGAAGGAAGACCTGATCCCAGCGTGGTAACCTCGCTGACGGATTTGTAGCTCAAAGGGTAGTCTGAGCGACGGTTCTTTGGGCTCACGTTCATCTCGGAGCGGTTCTGAACAGGATCCATGCTGCCGATCTCTAGAGTGCTTGGCTGGTCAACAGTCTGATCACGCATGGTCGGTGGTGTCGTGACACTGGCAACAGGAGCGAAGTTCCATCCTGGATCCTGGTTCTCCTTGTCTGGGGTGACGGGCTGCTCACTTGACGCAGAAGGACGTTCTGCCAACTTGTTGCGGCTTGCATTGCGATCGTGTGCGACAGGATAAGCATCCTTCCTCATAGAGTGATCACGAGGGTTGTTGGGAAAGAAGTCGGCAGTGGCATAGCTCGACGAGGATGATTCGTAACGAAGCTTGCGCTGGGAACCCGCAGAGTTGAGATTGGTGGCGGAGGCGTTGGCCGACTCGGTCACCCAAGCATTGTGCTGCCTGACAGCTTCAGCAAGAGCAGGCGATGGAGATGCGGCACGAGTCAAGACAATCTTGGATGCAGGCGTAGATTTGCCGGCAGGCTGGTAGCTGGGGCTCATGGGGTTGAGTGTCGACTTTTGGCTCGACTCGGACTTGTTCTCTGGGTTCTTGATCTGCAAAGCATGTGTTCTGCGTGGAGACTCCTGCTGTGACGTGGTGGTCTTCTCATTGCTTGGTCCGGTTTCGTGCGCTGTGTTGGCGTGTGTAGCAGGTGGGCTGCCGTTGGAGAAGGCCTGAGAATCCATGTTGGTGGCGTTCGGGATGAAGTTGCCGTATGCGTCGACAGGAGGCATTCCCATCATGTTGAACATAGGCGGCATTGTGCCGAACATGCCTGGGTACGGAGCCATGGCACCAGGATAACCAGGAGGTGGTGGGCCATAATACCCCATTCCGTGAGGCATGGGAGCACCGTGGAAGGGAGGCATGTTGTGAGCCTCGGGACCGATGCCATCGAAGGCCCAATCAGGAATGGGTCCTGCTGGTCCCATCATAGCTGCTGGTCCGTAAGGTGGCATGCCGAACTGAGACTGCATTGGCTGAGAAACAGCTTGAGGCGAGTGGTCGGCAGAAGACTTTGCTTCACGCAGAGACTTGATGCTGACACGAATCGCATTCATACGGCCGACGAGATCGCGACGGTTCTGGACGAGCTGAGCGTATGCCTTGGAACTCATCGAGCTGCGTTGCAAGACTTCGACCTTGTCAAGATCCTTCGACTCCTGCTCCAGCTTGGTATACTGCTTCTCCAGAGCTTGGATCTGCACGGTGCTGCTGATGACTGGCGGCTTCATGATAGTCTGCTTGAGTGCTGGGCCAGTTGGAGGGACATTGTCGAAGCTCTGGCTAGATTGCTGTTGTCTGGTCGAGTTGTTGAACGGCGTACTGCCAGTAGCGTCATCCTTTTCGCCGGCAGGGAATCCGGTGCTGCCAGTCAAGTTGGGAGCGGCAATGTAGAGTTGAGGAATGCCGTCGACATCGTCAACGGGCAGGAACTTGCCATCGACCATCTGACAAAGTCTGCCGTCGGGATCCTGAGCTACGAAGCCATTGGGCAAGCCCATCCTCTGCATGGGAATGCCACCAGGAGGAGCCGGAAAGTTGGGACCGAACTTGATGAGCATGCCGTTCTTCTTGATGGCACTGTAGCCATAGCGAGGACTGCACAGCGGAGACTGATCACTGGGAACGATGCGACCTCCAGCGGTGACGCGAAGTCCAGGAGGAGAGCCATGGTCGTTAAGAATTTGCTCGGCCTTGCGCTTCTTCAGTGATGGAGTCGGAGAGGGGCGGTAACGGTTGGCAGCCAGTCCAGGGCGCAAGTTCTGGTTGTTTGGATCGATCTCGGTCAAGACGGGTGCGCTGAACTGGCGTGTCTCCGTAGGAGGAGGGTGCAGAGTGTCAGACGTGGCGAGCGAACGCGATGAGCGCGCAGCAAAGGAACGTGCGTTGCGGACAACATGGTCTGCAAGATCGTCTGTTAGCCAATTTGGTTCTGCAAAGCGACTCTGTCGACAAGGTGATGGAGTGTCGGCCACCAGCCGACTCGCAAATCTCTCGTGATGGGAAAATGAAGGATTGAATGGTAGGCTTGTCTTTGGTGGTGTGAAGAAAGAATGCATGGTAATGAATGACTAAATTTGGTTGGATGAATGCATGAATGGATGAATGAATGGATGGATGACGATGAGCGCAACGAATGTTGGTGGTGATCAAGCGGAAAGGAATTGATGATGGTTGATGGAGAGCAACAACAAAGCCAAGAGTCGGAGCTGGGAAACGGATAATCGACACACCTTTGATGGCTCCATCCTGGGCCTTGGCTTCGATCTGGATAGCCGTCTCATCCGATGCTGAATGGCGCAGGGCCAAGAGTTGTTCTGCTGAGTATGCCTTGCGGGCGATGTTGTGGGCCATTGGCATCAAACAATACTTGATGTTAAACGAGACGATGGGGATATGGGTGGAAAGAAGGGCGATGCTCGTGAGCTTCTTGTTGGATGAGTGTCAGCCTTGATGCAATGCAGGATGGGGTATGGACGTGATGATGGGCGTACCGTCGATGGGCTGGTATCGATCTGAGTTCGGAGGTGTATTATTGCTTAGCAGCCGTTGGAGTGGGTGATCCAAGAAGAGTGGTGGTGGAATGGTATTGTCGTGAGACCAAATGAGTGTGAGTGCGGTGGGAGAAAGAGTGCTGATGGAAGAGTGTGTCGTGTGAGATGGAGAAGCAAGAGTCGGGAGAACATGGGGTAAGAGAGCAGGACGTTGGACGCTCTTTCCAGCATCATAGCTGCCAGTTGAACTGAAGATTCGACGTAAAAGAGGATGTGCATTTCCCGAATGGGGTTGATAGCTCCTTCTCTCTGTATACCTACCCCAGATATTATGACAGCGACGCCGATGACCCCTTCCCAGAACCACAGAATCGGGTCTAGAGATCTCAGGGTCCTATCGCTTTCTCTCGATGCTTAGAAAAGAGCTAAAAGTGTGTCAGAGCAAATCATCATCCCAGCCATACCCCTAAACTCCATTACGCTATGCTTTCGTCATGTCAGAACCAGCAATCCCATGTTGATGCTCCTCTTAAAAATGCACAAGTGTTTTCGTTTCCTTCAGAGCCTTCATTCAGCAAGAGTTGAGACTTTTAAACTTCAAAGGCGACGGTGTTCGAAGTCTTAGAACTTGCGACGTGCTGCAGAACGAGACGCTGTGGGAGGAGGTTCGAAGGCATCATCATCATCAGAAATCTCATCTTCACTCTGTAATTTCGTTAGCAGTCTGGACACAATCCATTTCATGGACAGGGCTTACAGGTCCTGCGGGTTTGCGTCCAGCACGAGTCGCAGTGCTACGTGGTTGCGATGGCGCAGGGGTCTGAGAGAATTCCAGAGTCGTTTGTTTGGCCTTTGCTACCGTGCTGCGAGCAGGTGCTTTGCGCTTTGGAGGTGATGCAGCACGCTTCGAAGTTGACTTGGCTGCAGCCTTTGCGGGTGCTCTCTTTTTGGGTGCTTGTTTGACGAACAAGTCATCGTCGTCATCCTCGTCGTCGTTCACGTCAGGCATTTCGTCCTCATCATCATCGTCGAGCATGATGACATCGTCCTCCGACTCCTCCGACTCCTCTTCAATCGGTGCTTTTCTTGCGCGAGTTGTTGTCTTCTTGGCAGGTGCTGCTTTCTTTGTGGCCGCGGCTGTCTTGCGTGTGGTTCCAGCAGCCTTGCCCCCTCTACCGCGGGTAGCTTTAGCTTTCGGCTGAGCAGCTTCCTCCTCGTCCACTGCTTCATCGTCAGAACGGACAAGTGCACCTGGTTGCGCTGCCCATTCTCCATCCAAATCCGAGTCCCAGTTGGCTGGCTTGGGTTTCAGCTTGTCTTTTCGAACAGTGCGTTTCAGCGTGCCCTGTGCCCATGACTCTTCCAATTTCGTCTTGACTCCTTCCATAGCCTCAGCCATGTCTTCGTCTTCCACACTTGCGTCACCCAGCAGATGTTTCAACTGACTTGCAAGACTGTCGTTTACGAAAGCTTCCATAGCGTGCTTGTCGTCTTTGTTGACAAACTGACTGACGGCATCTCCGAAGGCGTTTTGAGGAAGGATGGTGAGTGACTGGGCTGTAAGGAACTCCTTGACAAGCTTCTCCACCTTGACAGTGTCGAGAGTAAGCTGTTGCAGAACGGCTTCCTCGGGCATGTCCGGCTGCTCTTTCTTTCTGCTGGTGCCAGTCTTCTTTCGATGGAACTGAACTACATCGTTGACGTTTGCCACTTTCTCCAAGAAACGGTTGGAGAAGCGTTGGGGGTTCTCGCAGTCAAAGCGACCTCCCTCAGGAGCTGAGTATTCAACACGAAGACGAATCAGAGGCAACTCGGGTTTCTGGTGCTCGTCAATGTCTCCTTCCTGAGCCTCGCGCCAGGTTTGGCGAGCTTCTCTGATCATGTCTTCGACAACTGTTGTGAGATAGCGAGTGATTTCTGCGCGATTGTCGTCCTTCATGGCAACCTTCCTCATATGAGCATCATCTTGAAGACTGATCTCTCTCATCACGAATGGTCGGACCGTCTTCAGGCGGATTGGCTCAGACTTGAACTCTTTGCCAGTGATGCTGAGGATCGCAACATGCTTTGGTACAGCTTCACCTGGCATCAGGGATGTGGCGACTGATGAACCAGGTTGCATGACATGGAAAGTCTGCTCCGGGTTGTATCGAGGGTTGATCAGACATTCGTGCTCATGTCCCCAGATAACCAGGTCCATGAAAGCAGGAAGGAAGTTCTCGGGGAGATAGCCGGTCTCGGTGTATGCATGGTGGTTTTGGTGGACGCTCATGAGATTGAACCAATCCCCGGTCTGTGTGCCGGGTTGGTAGAACTTGACTTTCTGGTCCCTGAAGGTGCGGAACATCCGCTCATCACGAACATTGCTCATGCCGTACAGTGCAAGCTTGGTTCGACCTTTCTGTAGTAGTACGGGCTTGATGACGATGTTGTCAGATTCGGGAGTGCGGCCGTAGTAGTTGACCATGCCAGCCATCTGCAGCAGATCCAAGGATGCCAGGTGACCGTCTCCAGTAGGGTCGTCGTGGTTTCCATGGATTGAGAAGACTGGAATTGCAACGTTGATGTCGGGATCTTCGTAGTTGACGTGGTTGAAGGCGCCCTGGAAGGCTTCCGAGGCATCGCTGAGCATCTCGAGCTCACAGGGTTTCTCGCCGAAACAATTCTTGCGAAGAGACGACATGACATGATACATGGCCTTGCGGGATGGTTTGTTGTCATGGAATAAGTCACCAGCCAGAAGCACCATGTCGACATCTCGTTCTCGTGCTATTGTCATGATCTCGTCGAAAGTGGTCCAGGAGTCGTCGCCACGATTTGGATCACGTTCTCCATATCCGACATGGTTGTCAGTTGAGACCATGATACGGATCGTATCCGCCGCTGTAAACTTGTCAGTCATGTCCATTTGATCTCTTTGATAAGAATTTACCAGAATTAGCAGGCATCTTGATATTGGCCTCTCGAACGGGTAAAGGTAAAAGGTGGAAGAGAACAAGTTGTGAAGATTTTGGCCTTTGGAAAGATGGCAAAAGACACAACACCCTTCACTCTCCTTGTCAGGCGTCCTTCTCGTCCTTTCGCCAACACTCGAAGGCAAACACAAACTGCTGCCTGCACAAAGATGGTCGACGTGCAGCGCGTATAAGACGAGATGTGGTCTGTGCTTCGGGGATTGGCGGACGAGAGAGATGCACATTCAAGACGGCAGACACCTCCGAGCCTAGATTATACCCAGCACATCATGAGGCCGACAACGATACTGCAGGGCGCTCGCTCTGTGTGGAAGGGTAATTCTGAATCTCTTCAATGTGTACACAAAGACTAATCGCTCTCCCAGGCCCACACATTGTCCCGTAAGCACCTCCCGAATCAACTTTTGCCTACCCTCTGTCGCAAACTTTCTGGGCACATGGACTCGTGCGCAAGACTTCTGAAGCCAGCTCTGACGACAAGACACACAGATTGCCCATTGTCCGCCCAAAGCCCGGCGAGCGTGCCCCTCCGATCAAGACCCAAGCACGCGGTGCCACCATCCTGCCCAACTTCGTCGGCTTGATTTTCCAGGTTCACAACGGCAAGATCTACAACGATGTCAGAATCACCGAAGACATGGTCGGCCACAAGCTTGGAGAGTTTTCATCGTGCGTGGCCCTGCTAGGAAATTGGTCGCCATGGACTACTGCTGACGTGCTGCAGGACGAGAAAGCGTTTCACCTACAAGCACTCCAAGAACAAGTAAACGCATATTGTCGACGAAGACGCATCATTCCATTCAAACACTGGCGTTTTCTGGGTTTTCATGTACAAAATTTCAAAGTCGGGAGGCGCATTTTGACGACCTTATTGGGTTAACCACTCTTTCCATATACGTGAACGGATGTGCTGAAGTCTTGTCAATTTTGGATCGCTTATGACTATGATCCTTTGTCCCTATCGTACAGTCTCATCTATCGAGTGATGCATGTCCCAACCCGCCCCTAAACGCCTTTCCCCTTGGATAAATGACCTCTTCGTCTTTTCGTAAGAATGCGTGCAAGTCTGCCGCCAATGTCCCAGCCCAGAAGAACGCCTGCCCATATGTCTCGTAGTTTGCAAGAAGATTACCTGTAGAATTCGCCTCTTTTGACGTTGACGCCGTACTCTCCAACAGCCATGCCCAGATCTTCCATGGTCAGCACAGTCCTGCCGCCTGAGGATCCCACACCACCGCCGCCGTAGCCCGGACGAGGGCCTCCCAGCTGAGCACCTTTCCCGGCGTCTTTGCCCTTGCCCTTAGCACCGCCTTCTTCTGTGGGCATCATACCAAAGCCTGCTGCACCACCGAGTCCAGTCAAAGGGTTGTTGGATGTGGTGTTAGTGGATCGGATGCGCGAGTACTGGTACGCATCTGCAGCGATGTCGGCAATGAACTTTTGAGCAGCGAGTGCAAGGAGACGGGCCAGGTGAGGTGGAGTTGCCGGTGGTGGGGGCAGACCGGCGAGGGTGAGGTAGTAATTTGTGACGGCATCTGGGATCTGATGGAGAGCGAGTGTTAGTGAAAGTGATTACAACGACAGCGTGCGTGTTGCGACGCGAGTTGAAAGCAGACTCACGATCGGCGCATATTCATCCATCTTGCCCAAGAAGTCCCGCAACGCGACGTCCTTCTTCGCCGGCATCCTCGTCTCGATCTGGGGTACAGTTGGGGGTTCGTCACTGGCGCCGTCCATGTTGATATTGGCAGTAGCGCTGCTGTTGTCCATGGTGTGGCTACTGGTGTCGGCTGGTTGCGACATTTCGGCGTCGATGGATGCTTCGATGTCGTCGCCCGTGGGAGGTGCAGTTTGGTCTGCCGGCGTGGCTTGAGGTGCCTCTGCCTTGGTGTCGCTGGGCGCGCGATCTTCAGTGTCGGCCATGGTGATTGGGTTGATGGACTGATTGGCTGCAGATGCGCGCAGATTGATTGTTCACCAGCAAGTGAGCAAGCAAGCCGCGCTTGTTCTCCACAACATCTTGATGCCGAGGCCCTCTCGAACACACGACCAGCGAGGACAATACCTTTGTTGGCAACATCAGACGTCTCACACGGCCCTCTATGGTCTATTGAGAAGTGACGGACAAACGAAACTCTTATTGAATGACAGTACAATCAGCATCTTGCTGGACATTAATCTGCGGTGCCATTTTCTCCTTTGTATATCTCATCAAAAATCCTTCCATGCCCTATACTCTATTTAGCCCCAACGCCAGGCAGATGCAACAAAGGAATCCGGCACGCCACTGGTATCAAGAACATGAGAATGACGCCAAACTTGCTGGCCCATAACCTTAGGTCACAAGAAACTACACTGCATCTAGCGCAGCTTCCAGTCCTTGTAACTCCACTTCTCGGTAACCTCCCTCTTAGGCTTCTTGTGTTGCATGGTGCGACGAGACTCCATCTTGCCGTTCAGCAACAGATTTCTGTAGCGGTCTTTGAGAAGATTGCCCTCAGGGCGCAACGCACGAAGCGTATCCTGGAGCTCATCCGCGAGGACAACCTCAAGGGGGGCATCAGGGACACTATGATAATCGTTAGTACTTGGAAGAACTCTGTCAACAGATACACAAAACTTACGCATGCTTGCCAAGGTTGCGACGGCGCAACACCTCGCTCTCGTCCTCGTCGTTGATCTCGGCTTCGATCTCCACGCCAGTGCTAGCAGGCTGCAGTGCCTTTTGCTCCGCGAGGAGACGCTCCTTCTCGGCGAGTTGGAGAGCAATCTCCTTGACACGTTCTAGTTGCTCTTCCTTCTTCTTCATTTGCTTGTCCCATTTGGCCTGGTGTTCCAGCTCCTTTCTTCTCTTGATCTTGTTTCTTTGAGATGGTGTCTTTCTCTCCGGACGCTTCTTGGTGACGGCTCCAGAATCCTCGGCCTCGCTCTGAATACCCTCCCACTCACTCTCGTATGCTGATTGGTACTCGTCGTCGGTCGATGGCTCGGGTCTTGCAGCCTCTGCAAGAGCTTTCTCCAGACGATCGTGTTCCTCTTGTGCCTCTTGCAGGCGCTTGCGTTCCGCGGCAACCTCACGCTCGCCAACCTTTGTAACGTGTGCTTCCCAGTCCTCGAACGTCGGGTTGTAACTCTTTCCAGCAGAAGGTTTGGGCACGGCGGCAAAAGGCTTGCCATTGGCGGCCAGCGAGATAGGAGCGTACTTCAGAGTCTTGGGAGCAACCTTGGCCTTCTTCTCGGGGATGAAAGAGAATCTAGGGTCCTGCGGCAGGGGTTCCATGCCCCATGGGTCGTGGTCTGCGCTCTCGGTGGCTTTGATAATGTCAGATTGGGCACCGCCAGAGTTTGCGACGCTGCGCAGGTGTTGGAGGTCCTTGTGTGAAACGTAGGTGCCGTTCTTGTTGCGCTTGCTGCTTCCAGTTGCGATACCATCCGACTTGCGTTTCCTGGTGTCTACTGCGGGGACCTTTGAACGTTGTGCAATAATCTGGTCGGCCTTGAGAGGCTTGTGGCGCTTGTTGAAGTCGGCTTGGACATCGTCGGCGCCCTTGATGTCGGTAACGAAAAGCTCCTCGGCAGGTCTCTCGGTCAGAACACCACTGTGACAACGTCAGTTTGTGGACCGTTGTAAGATGTTTTGGTGATTCGCACCCTTGAATGATCTGCTCGCGGACATCTTCAACGCCTTCTTGCAGCTCGGTAATGTCGACGTTCTTGCGCCATGCCTTCTTGCCCTTACGAGAGGGCTGCTTGTGCGTTGCAGGCGCTGCCTGGGTCTTTTCGGCGACGGGAGCCATGGTTGTCGTGAATAAAATAATGTCGATTGGAAAAGTAGAATAGACGCCAGTGATTTTTCTGACAGCCAAATCTCGCTGGGTCTTTCTCCGCAAGCAAGCGCTAGGGCTTCTTAAAGGCTTGGCCCTCAGGCCTCGGCGAAGCCCTTTCCGGCCTGCAGCACGGTCCTTTGTATGTGGAGACATATCGAGGGTCGCAGCTCGCGCGAGTCCGCATGTCAATCTCCTGAATAATACAAGAGTTGCTTTCCTGCAGAACTGTCCATAGTGCCACTGTCCCTCTGCTCTGCGCAAGCGCACTCGTCTGCTGTCCCGCTTCTTCAACACTTACCAAGTCAAAACCCGTCACCATGGCTCAACCAGCATCCTACACGAACCCGCTGAAGAAGTTCAAGTAGCTCATAACCGTTCTAATCGATACATGCACATGCTGACGTGCATATCATAGGCTGGTCTTCCTCGGCGAGCAGAGCGGTATGCTATAACTTCTATCGCCTCTCCATCTACACTGCTGATACTTAAACTTCTCAGTCGGCAAGACGTCTTTGATCACCCGCTTCATGTACGACTCGTTCGACAACACCTACCAGGCCACTATCGGAATCGATTTTCTGTCAAAGGTTGCTACTATCGATTTCCATACTACAAGCCAACACTCGCACTTACACCTTGCCTCAGACAATGTACCTCGAGGACCGCACCGTACGCCTACAGCTCTGGGACACCGCTGGACAAGAGCGTTTTCGTAGTCTGATTCCCTCATACATCCGCGACAGCAGTGTTGCCGTCGTCGTTTACGACATCACCTCAGCCAAGTCCTTCCAGCAAACCCGCAAGTGGGTCGACGACGTCCGCGGCGAGCGCGGCTCCGATGTCATCATCGTCCTCGTCGGCAACAAGACCGATTTGAACGACAAGCGCGAGGTCACCACCCAGCAAGGAGAGGAAGAGGCCAAGAAGCACAATCTCATGTTCATCGAGACAAGCGCAAAGGTCGGACACAACGTGAAGCCTTTGTTCAAGAGGATAGCACAAGCACTGCCTGGTATGGAGAGTGAACAGAACCAGACGCCCAACCAAAGTACGTTCACTTGCCAAAATGCTATTCTGACCAGATCCGCTAATCTCATTTTGCAGTGATCGATGTAAACATCAACCCAGGCCCTACGACAGACAACTCGAGCTGCGCCTGCTAAGTCTTCCGGCCTTGACCGTCTTGTCTTTGTTCTTATTCGACGCCGTTTTCCCTTCCCAAAGATACCTTTAGTTTTCCCTCGAATCTTGTTCCTTTCTTGTACAGTATTCTGCATGCAGCACGGCGTTTTTTTGAGCGGTTGACCGGCTTTTGGAATAAAAGATAGCTCCATGTACATAAACATATCTGCATGTCTTGCTTCTCCGTCTTTCTGCCTGAGGATCTCGATGATTCGATACCCTTTATGACACCTCGGTTGTTGGATCAATGTTTGCGATGCTACTTTGTCTGTCGCAGCTTGGGTGGTACTGACACAGATTTGGGTTGTTGCTTATTGATGTGGTAATATGAGAGCAAAAGAACGTGAATACACTTGAAAATACACACGTTACCACGGCGACCTTGTTGGTGATATTCCCCTCACGTAGTCTTGGTGCCTATATCCCTGACACGTTTGGTGGTGATAATATCGTCGTTGGCAATTGAAGACAGGGTGCTCCTGACAACCATAGTTCAGGAGAACTGTCATCTCGGAACACAGTAGAATACCACAACTCAAATAATAATCCAGAAACCCGAGCCTTTATGAATGCTCGATAGTGTGTCTTTGATGAGATGGATATCCGAGTACGCTCTTGGCCTCGAACATGATCGTCGCGACAGCCTGGTGTGACTGTGTGACGGTCTGCTCCCAATAACAACCATCAGCAATCCACACAGCACACTCCCAGAACGATATATTCTCATCGGATACACAGAGAAGATCATCTACGTCTGAACTGAGTAGTATCACAATAGGAACGAGTTGCATGTCCAAAAGGTAGGTAAGGCAAATTGGCGCCTGCGGTCCGTTTTCTCGTCGCAATTTCTCTGGCCGGCAGTCCCGGCGTCCAAGCCTCAGCGCCGACTCTCGAATTCACTCTTCTACCAACCAACTACCATCGACCACCTTCTCGAGGACACTGGATTGAGCAGCACCTCGAGCAACCTTTGCGACACCTATTATCTCAGCACATCTCCCTGGGACAGCATCCATGGCGCTTCCCGCCATCTTCCGCATGCTGCGGCCCAAGGTGCGTCTTAACAACCATGTTGCGACTGCGCGCATACTGACGACGAGCAGACATTCCTGTACCTGATATCGCTGCGCACCGGCACTGAGATGATCGCCCTGACGCTGCTCATCAACAAGGTGTCAGGCATCTACGGCCTCCTTGCCATTCTCACCGGCTACCACCTCTCCTGGCTGCAACTCACCATGTACATCTACTCGATCGGCGTGCTCGGCGCCCTCTGCTATCTCTCACCACACATCAAGCGCCAAAGCCCGTTACAATGTCTTTCGCTCGCCTGGCTCTATGTACTCGACTCCCTGATCAACGCCTCCTACACTGCCCTCTTCGGCACTACTTGGTTCTTGATGCTCGCCCGTCACATCAACGACCCTGTGGCTGGCGACGATAGCAAGCTTCCTGGCGGAAAGATGATGAACGACACCGCAGGCTTCACGAGCCCTGAAGTCAACGCCACTCGCGTCGAGGTTGTCGCAACTCCTGCTATGCCTGGACAAAACGCCGTCGCTGCTGGCATCAACGATGGTTCCGCACTTGGACACGCAGTTTTCCAATCTGGTAGCATTGCTAGCATTACTGTCATCTGTGCGCTCTGGACCATCCGCATCTACTTCTGCCTGGTGGTCATGGCATACGCTCGTGCTGTACTGCGCCAACACATCCTCATGACCTCCTCGAACAACTTCGGCTTGCACGGCGGCTCCGAGCGTACCGATCTGGCAGAAAACCCTTTCCGTGAGGGTCGCGAGGAGGGTGAAGGCTGGAAGGGCCGTCTTGGTCGCATCATGACTTCGGTCGGAAAGAGATACTGGCTCGGCAAGGATGCCGAGGACGAGTGGGTGCGTGGTACTGGCGAGCGCTTCACCAACAAGAAGCGTCTCAACATCAAGGTTCCCGAACCTGGCGTCGGCGAGCGCGAAAGAAGAGCTAGAAGCGGCACCGGACCGCCGCCCCTTCTTAAGAAGCAGGAGACGTCGTGATCTGAGAAAAGAGCGAACGATGACCATGAGGCACTCGGTGTATATTATCAGGCACGTATAATCATTGGCACATACAGGAGTTCAGGACAATTCAGGATTCAGGCACGCGATACGTGGTAAAGACTCAATCTTGTATAATCAGTGGTAGTTTCACAGAGACAACGCATAACCTTCTCTTCATACACAAAATCTTGTCGCGATTTGGCCGAGAAAACTCGAGGTGTCATTTTGTTAAAGTTCGCTGTCGGTCTGGATGAACGGTTCTCTCTTGCTCGCTCCCGAAGCCTTGATTCCAAGATCCACTTCTTTTCAAGACCCTGGGATTCGACAACGAACCTTGATGTGGCCGATCTGTTTACTGATGGTGTTTGATCACTGCATAGAAATCGCCCTTCGTGACCAGCCCAGATTGTGATGTTGTAGAGTCCGACCAGCACCAGGGACAGTCTTTCGTTGCTACGTGTAGAAAGGCCAGACTCGCCAATACTGACATTCAGGGCACCCGTTGTCATATGAAACGAAGCAGGATATTTAGAGTTTTGCGGACCGCAAATGGTGACTGGGATCATTATCATTTTGGCGACTCTGCCACCACAACTGCAATTTCCCTCTCCTACGAGCTCCACGCGTGGCTAGGTCGATGCGCGCACGACAGCCACAGCGACGACTCTCGTTGCACGATTCTGCTCGCTGTATGACAAGTCCAACAGCTGAAATCGCAAGCAGAACCAAGAGGCGGCCAGTGAGACCAAATTCAGGCTATATCTTGAGCGATATCCAGTCTTCCATGTTTTGTTCGTTCCTGATATCAGTGCCGCCAGCGCCATCCCGCAGCGATCAGTCTGATGCAAGGCTGTTTCCAAGGTGAAGCGCACGACAGGCTGGACACATTTTTAGCGCCATTCCCTGTCGAGACACTGAGAAGCGCCCCCTCAAAAAAGGACCCTGATATCACAGGCGGTCTGCTCCTTGCGTGTGCTTCTCTTGTTTCCACTCTGCTCTGAACTTGAGCTTACTACTCAGACACAGTTACTGCTCTCCAGCAGAACAATCCCGTCAATATGGCGGCAACATCAGCTACGGTACCTCGACCACAAAACAACATGGTTCTAGCGACAAGGCTGACTCTATCAATTCGCCAGAACGCAAACGACGACCCTAATGTTGGCAGCGCGCAGAATGTGTCGTCTTCTGCTACCGGTCTTCTTTCTACCCTGGCTCCAGTTGCTCTGGTAGCATTGGTCTGGTTCGCACTATTCTTGATCTTCAGAAGATGGTTCCCAAGAAATTATCGCCCGAGAACCTTCCTGGGCAGCATACAGGAGCGCGAACGATCGCCTAAACTGCCGGATGGACTCTTTGGTTGGTTTCGTAACTTCTTCAACGTACCCGATAGTTATGTTCTCAACCATCACTCTCTGGACGGTTACCTTTTCCTGCGTCTACTGAAGATGGCTGTCATTACTTGTCTGGCCGGCTGTTGTATCACCTTTCCCGTTCTGTTTCCGATCAACATCACAGGCGGTGGAGGCAAATCGCAACTCGACATTCTTACACTGGGAAATGTAACGAACAACTACTACAAGATGTTTGCGCACACTGGTTGTGCCTACCTCTTCTTTGGTAAGACACGCGATCAAGCTTTCTAATACATAGCTGACCAGAGTCTCCAGGTTTTGTTATCTACATGGTCACCCGAGAGAGTATCTACTACATCAATCTGCGCCAGGCCTATCTGTTATCGCCATACTATGCTAGTCGCCTCTCGTCGCGTACCGTTCTTTTCACCTCTGTGCCAGATGAGTACCTGAACGAAACAAACTTACGCCGCATGCTTGGAGAGTCCGTCGAAAGAGCCTGGATCCCCACCGATACCGGGGACCTCGAAGACGAGGTCAAGGAGAGAGATAAGACAGCACTCAAGCTCGAAGCCGCCGAGACCAAGCTTATCAAGGCCGCAAACGCTGCTCGGCTGAAGGCCAACAAGAAGAAAGCGAGGAAGGATAACGAAGACATTGCTCTGGAAGAACTGACGCCTGACGTCGAAGGTGGCTCTGCAGCTTCTCGCTATGTCTCTGCGAAAGACAGACCGACGCACCGTCTGAAGCCGTTGATTGGAAAGAAAGTAGACACCATCGATTGGTGCCGCGCAGAGCTGGAGAAGCGCATTCCCAAAGTCGAGGAGATGCAGAACAAGCACAAGACTCTTGATGGCGTCAAGAAGATCAATGCAGTCTTTGTTCAGTTCACCACCCTGCAGGAAGCTCAGTCTGCCTACCAGAGCTTGACACACCACCAGGTTTTGCATATGGCTCCTCGCTATACCGGAATGACTCCTGGAGAGATCATCTGGAGCAACCTGCGCATCAAATGGTGGGAGCGAGTCCTCAGGGTGACTGCAACCATCTCTTTCGTCGTCGCATTGATCGTTTTCTGGTCCTTCCCAGTTGCTGCTGTCGGGTTCATCTCCAATCTGGACAACCTCAAAGATTGGAGCAGTGGCAACCCTCCGACCACTTTCAAAGAAGGGTTCACCTGGTTGAACTGGCTGCTCGCTCTGCCCCATGTCATTTTTGGAGTTGTCTCAGGTCTCTTACCTACAGTCGCCTTAGCCATCTTGATGTCTGTACTTCCAATAATTTTGAGGCTAATGGCGAGACTTGGAGGTGATCCATCTCTTTCCGCCGTGGAGCTTACAGTACAGAACACCTACTTCGGCTTCCAGGTCGTACAGGTCTTTTTGGTCGCCACTCTCGGTTCCGCTGCATCTTCAGCCCTTGGTTCGATTCTGCCGAACCACATTGACCAGATTCCTACTCTACTGGCTTCGAGTATCCCTAAGGCTTCCAATTTCTACCTCAGCTACTTTGTGCTTCAAGGCTTGGGTGTGGTTTCGGGTACATTGCTCAACCTTACTGGTCTCGTCGTCTTCATTATCCTTGGAAAGTTCTTGGACAACACACCTCGCAAGATGTACAAGCGATGGACTTCGTTGGCCAGCATGAGCTGGGGCACTGTTTTCCCTCCATACACTAACCTCTTCGTGATTGCGATCTGTTATGCGATCATTGCTCCTGTGGTCCTTCTCTTCGCCGCCATTGGTCTTTATCTGTTCTATCTGGCTTACCGTTACAACCTACTGTACGTTTCGAACGCCAACATCGACACCAAGGGACGTGTCTACCCTCGTGCTCTACAACAAGTATTCGTAGGCCTCTACATTGCTGAAGGTTGTCTGATTGGATTGTTCGCCATCGCTACAGGATCTTCCATAGGAGCATTGGGACCCCTGATTCTGATGATCATCTTCTTGGTGTTCACAGCTCTCTATCATTTGTCGTTGAACGCCGCTCTCGAGCCTTTGGTCAACTATCTGCCCAAGAGTCTCGAAGCCGAAGAGCGTCGTCTACTCGACGATGACGAGAATGCTGAGAGGGGCGAGAAGGGCATGGTTGCTGACACAAACACGGAGCTTGGTCCATCACCTCATGCCAAACCTACCTTCTGGAAGAAATTCCTTCGTCCTGATGTCTACACTGACTACGCAACCATGCGCCGCTTGGTCCCTAAGATGATTAGCATCAGATATGAGCCCGAGGAAGAGCAGCATGCCTACTACAATCCGGCAGTCACTGCAGGACCACACCTTCTATGGATCCCTCGCGATCCTATGGGTGTGAGCAGGCAGGAAGTCAGAGACACAAGCAAGGTGATCCCGATCACAGACGAAGGTGCCACTCTTGATGAGAAGAACAAGATCGTCTGGGATGCTGAGGATGGTCGTCCGCCCATCTGGGAGCGCCCAGTCTACTACTAAAAGCTTCAAGGTCAGACGTCAGGGACGCATGAGGAGCTGCGGGTTCATCTAGCGGTACACGACTGCTTCCGTCGTAACACAGATCTCTTCTTGCTGTTCCTTCTTTCGGACGAGGCATGGATGGATGAGTAGTCTTTCACGAAACAATTAGATGTATTAATATCTAAGACATGCAATGATACCACCATTGTCGTTCAACGACAACAAGATGTCAGTCATGGCGACATGGAATGTGCCATCTTAGGATTGCCGCTTCGGAGCCTCAATGGTCCTCGCTTTGAATTTTCCGCACCCGCAAAGTCCAGACCCACATGGTCAGTTGATGGCTTGTTATGGTTCAAGGATTGCTCCGCACTGGCAACTGACTCGGATAAACAACAAGGAAGCACGAAATTCTTGCGGGACCACCGCAGGAGCTGCGTTCGTCCGAGCCACTGGGCCTGCAAGCCACGATCTCCTCTCGACTCAATCATGGCCCATTCGAGGCCAGCCACTTGAATGTGTATGCTGCTTACAGGCTAGCATGAGCAAGCCAGCTTAGCCCAGGTGCTATGGATCTGTTGAAGGATTGCGACCTGGTGACTTGGCGAGAGGGATCCGGGTCTGTTTCCTTTCGAACGAGCCTATGAGATGCTTCGGATCCATGCGCCGTACGTCGTTGGAGCTTCGTTGTTCAAGCTGGATGAATATGACAAGGTTTGGTAGCTACCCCGCTGCATCCACGCAGTTCGCTGCCCCGCCTGCGGGAGCTAGAGGTCCCGGGACTGGGGTCGGAAGCCGGCAGACCTTGCCAAATTAAGGTATGACCCTGTATTGAACTCGTGTCGTCGTTTTGTTTACAATGCTCCCCGTGGAACTCCCTCTACTCCCTACACCACAAATCGATTCCGGTAGATTCTCTGTAGATATAATACTTGTTGTGCTGCTTCGTGATGGCCAGCTACGCTCGAAGTTGAGGCATTGGAGATGTCGGCGTTGTGGTCACGCCATGACAGCAGACGCCGCACAATTCCCAGTCTGGAATCTTTCGACTCCTTCCCAACCAAAGTTGTCGTTCAGCGAGTAGTTTTCGTGAGACTGGTCGCAGATTCGGACCTTGTACGGTAAGAAATTTGGCCGTTTCGGCCCTTGTAGGAATAGCACGAGACAGCACCACCACGCCATGGCGCCTCGCGACTGTTTGGTGACTTGCTTACGACCGATAGAGCAGGATCTCCTGCCACTCGCTGCAGGCTTGGACTTAGCTTCGGACTACCGCGCGAGCTCTGGAGGAGCTGCAGGACACAGCACCGAGTTGCTCCCTTCCAACCGATGCACGTTGACCCCTCTGTCGAGGTGGGGTGAGCTCTCTTCGGGCCTGCTTCAAGCAGTGAAAGACATAAGTAGTTCGCTATTGCCAGTCATTCACTCTTCTGTCTTCCAAGTATCCAACTCTTCCTTACAACACAAAACCACCTATCCCCTTCCAAGCTTTCATCTCAACCAAGAGACCAATTCATAATGTCGTCTCCCCAGATTCCCGAGAAGCAATGGGCTCAGGTCATCGAGAAGACTGGCGGTCCCCTCCAGTACAAGGAGATTCCCGTTCCCAAGCCTGGTCCTGATGAGGTTCTCGTCAATGTCAAGTACAGCGGTGTCTGCCACACAGATCTTCACGCCCTGAACGGCGACTGGCCCCTTCCAACCAAGCTTCCCCTTGTTGGCGGTCACGAGGGTGCCGGTGTTGTCGTCGGACGTGGTCAACTCGTCAGCGAGGTCAACATTGGTGACCACGTTGGCATCAAGGTATGTATAGGCTGTCACTCTGCAATTGGCTTGGCTGACCACAATGCTAGTGGATCAACGGTTCCTGCCTTTCTTGCGACTTCTGCATGCAATCAGACGAGCCCCTCTGCCCCAAGGCCACACTCTCGGGATACACCGTCGATGGCTCATTCCAGCAGTACGCTGTAGCAAAGGCAGCACACGTTGCTAGACTCACAAAGGATACTCCCCTCGATGGCGTTTCACCCGTTCTGTGTGCCGGTATCACCGTCTACAAGGGCATCAAGGAGTCCGGCGCTCGCCCTGGCCAGACAGTAGCCATTGTCGGTGCTGGCGGTGGTCTCGGCTCGCTCGCTCAACAATACTGCAAGGCCATGGGTATCCGAACCATCGCCATCGATTCCGGTGACGACAAGGAGAAGATGTGCAAGGAGCTGGGCTCGTACGCATTCGTCGACTTTATGAAGAGCAAGAACGTCGTCAAGGATGTCCAGGCCGCCACTGAAGATGGCCTTGGTCCCCACGCTGTCATCCTGGTCGCCGTCAACGAGAAGCCCTTCCAACAGGCCGCCGAGGTAAGTCACATTTACCCACACTTGATCGTGGTTGCTAACACAACATCAGTACGTCCGTCCCCGCGGTACCGTCATCTGCATCGGTCTGCCCGCCGGCGCTCACCTCAAGGCCCCCGTCTTCGAGTCCGTCATCAGAATGATCACCATCAAGGGCTCATACGTCGGCAACCGCAGAGACACTGCCGAAGCCCTCGACTTCTACGCCAAGGGCCTGATCAAGGCACCCTTCAAGGTCGTCGGTCTCTCCGAATTGCCCAAGGTCTTTGAGATGATGGAGAAGGGACAGATCGCCGGTCGCTACGTCCTCGACACTTCCAAGTAAAGCTCTCTCGGAGCAATTTGGTAAGAAATTGTTTTTGGAAATACTCGATGACCAGGAAAGCCATGTTTTGGAC